>PVKS010004309.1:0-94639 GCA_004027875.1 Aplodontia rufa | reverse complement strand
TTTTTTTTTTTTTTTTTAAAGAGAGATGGACAAAGAGAGAGAGAAAGAATCAATTTTATTTAGTTTCTCATGTGGCTTTCATTGCTCTGAAGCTTCGTCGTGTGCGCAGTACTGGAGTTTGAACCTGCATCCTTGCACGTACCAGGCAAGCACTGCTCCAGTCCTGCTAAGACACCTTTCCAGCCCCGCCCTTCTGTCTTTATAAAATTCCTATGTTGGACTGGAGCAGTGGCTCAGCGGTTATGGTGCTTGGCTTGCATGCACAAGTACGCGAGTTCAAACCCCAGCACCACGTGCACAACGAAGTCTTGGAGCAACTAAAGCCACATGAAAAACTAAATAAAATTGATTCTCTCTCTCTGTCACTGTCCCTCTCTCTTTAAAAAATAAATAAATAAAATAAATAAAATTCCTATGTCGAATTCCTAACACCCAGTACTTCAGAACGTGACTATATTCTGAAACAGGGCCTTTAAAGAGGTAAGTTAAAACAAGGGCATGAGGATGGGCTCCAATCCAATGTAACTGTGTCCTTAAGAGGAGAGCAACACAGAGCCATGCACAGAGAAAAGGCCATGGGAAGACACAGGGAAAGGATGGCCTTCTATGACCCAAGGCAGATGCCACAGAAGAAACAAACCCTGTTGGTACCTCAGTCTCAGACCTCTAGCCTCCATGATTGCAAGAGAGAAATTTCATTTTTTTTTCTTTCCACATTTTTTTATTATACTTGTACATATTGATGGGATTTGTTGTTACATATTCATCCATGCACACAACATAATAAAATTGGCCAACATCCTGCCCAGCATTTTCTCCCCCTCTCACTTCCAGTAGAGTTCCTTTCCTCTACTGATCTCTCTTTGATTTTCAGGATGTCTCCACTCCCCACCAAGACCTTTCTTTTCCTTTTCCCTCTTTAACTTTCACATATGAAATAAAGCACATGACCCTTGACCTGAGTTTGGCTTATTTCACTTAACATACCAGTCTCAAGTTCCACTCATCTTCCAGCAAATGACATAATTTCATTTTTCTTTATGGCTGAATAAAACTCGTCTGTGTACATAAACCACGTTTTCTTTATCCATTCATCTGTTGATGGATACCTGGGCTGGTTCCACAGTTTGGTGGTTCCACAGTTGGGCTGGTTCCACAGCAGCACAGTGAATTGTGCTGCTAAAAAAAACATGGGTCTGCACATTATCACTGTAGTAAGACAACTTTAATTCTTCAGGATAAATACTGAAGCGTGGTATAGCTGGGTCATGTGGTGGTTCCACGTTGTTGTGGTTTGGATGTGAGGTGTCCCCCAAAAGCTCATGTGTAAGACAAAGCGAGAAGGCTGAGAAGTGAAATGATTTGGTTATGAGACCCTTAACCCAGTGAGTGAGTTATCCCCTGATAGGAATTAACTGGATGGTAACTGAAGGCAGGTAGAATGTGGCTATAGGTGGGGGTCCCTGGGGACGTGTCTTTAGGGTATATATTTTGTATCTGGAGAGTGGAGTCTCTCTCTGCTTCCAAATCATCACGGGAGCTGCTTCCCCCGACCATCCCACCACACTCTTCCGCCGTGATGTTCAGCCTCACCTCAGGCCCCAAGGAACAGAGCCAGCCTTCTATGTACTAAGGCCTCTGAAACCATGAGCCCCTAAACAAACTTTTCCTCATCTAAAATTGTTCTTGTCAGATCGTTTAGTCACAGCAGTGAAAAAGCTGACTAAAACACATGCCTAGTTTTTCAAGGAGCCTCCATCCTGATTTCCATAGTGGTTGTACTAATTTGCAATCCCACCAACAGTGTAAAAGTGTTCTTTCTTCACCACATCCTGAGAGAAAATGTCTATGGTTTAAACCACCCAGTCTGTGGTACATTTTTATGGTAGCACTAGCAAACAAACACAGCCCCCAAGGATGAACTTGTTCAGGTCCAATTTTCGATCTGCTCAGCTGCCTGGGCTGTGAATTTGTGACTGATGTAGGCAGCCAATGAGATTTCATGACAGGAAGCCAGGTGAGGCCCTCCCTGAAGCCCTGGCTGGAGGCACAGGCAGAGGTGTGAGGCCCTCCCTTCACCCTTGCTGTGGTGGCACTCCAGCCAGCAGCTCCTTTCTGCTCCGCTAGCTCCTGGAGGACAAGCTCCAGTTTCCACACCTGCGGTTTACTCTCTTTCCCTCCTGAGTTGGCAGCAAGAATACAAAGTCTTTGGCTTCTCAGCAACTGAGGGATTGGAGCCATTTTTGCTTTGAAACCACAACCCTGCGAGTTGCAGGGATGATCAACTTTTTGGTGAAATAGGCCCCAAAAGAGCAAGGGGCATGGAAGCCAAATGCCAGGAACAGCTTTGCTGCCATCTGAGACCTTGAAACTTTTGAAGTGACTCAGCAAAGCTGTGTACACAAAACTTTATTAATTATGCATCGTAAATAAGTCATTTAAATGCACATTGTACTAATTGAATATTACTTTAATTCATAGTAGTACAGTATGGAGTAATTGCGAATGCCAACCCCAGCTCCTTTCAAAATGCAGAGGTGAGCAGAATGGGCTGCCCTTGAGAGAGGCCTTGCCATTGGGATAAATGCCCAGGATATGTAAAAATGTGAGGCCGTGGAGAAGCCAATATAGCTCGGGCTTTTTAGTCCCTCTTTGTATCTATCTCTCTTTGTCATGTGATTGCAGAAATCTGGATGTACCAAATCCCTGTTCCTCCTCTTTGCTAATTTTTATGTCCAAGGAAGGGCCAGCTGGTTTGGTTCCCAACGGCTTGTGCAGAAGGGCACACCTGGGCATGAGACATGTGTGGATGTGCCCAGCACCACCTTCAAAAGAGCCTCCCCCTTCACCTTTGAAACCTGGGGCTCATCCAGAACACACAGATCCTCTTACGGAAACCACTAGCCAGGTGTCTTGTGATACTGAAACAAAGCTGAGCAATAAGAAATGACAGAAAAATTCAGTTTTTAACAAGGGAGAATGAAGATGCTTACAGGTGTTTCCTAAATAGTGGTTTTCTCTGGGAGATGAGATTACTGGAAACTTTTCAGTTTTCTGCCCCTTTCTTGGTATTACCATAAATTCATTTTCTAATAATAAAAAGAGATGAAGCACTCGAATGTTTTTTTCTACACTTGAACCTGTGGCCATCGTTGACCAACTAAATTTCATGGAGTCTGGACAGCATCCAAGCCATGTGACCTGCCAACCACAGAAGACCATCACTCAGTCTGGTTGCCAGGCAGCCCTGCAAGTGGGAGAGGGCATCCCCAGTAGGGAGAATTCACAATGTACCCTCTGGTGAGGGAGAGGTCCCCTGGCCAAGCAGGCTAGGAAGCGAAACCTTGGCCACCTGTCTTGGCCCAACTTTCTCTGACCCTGTGTCCCTCTGTGAAGTCTAGTCCTTGTGACCAGAGGGTGTGGAGGAAGAAGCAGGTGTCCTCCAGAGCTGTCAAGAGCTCCCACCCTCACCCAGCCCCTTCCTGGTAGCTGCCCTTCTCCTCCCACTGCCTATGCAGCTGAAGGAGGGAGGAGGAGAAGAGAGAATGAACAGTCAGGATTTGTCAGCTGTGAGCCAAGTGTTCTACATAAAATAATCTGCATTGTCACAAGAACTGTGACAGATTGGTGTGGTAGTCCACTGTTAAAAAAGAAGAAACCATGGGGCTGGAGCGGTGGCTTGGCGGTTACGGCACTTCCCCTGCATGAACAAGTACACGGGTTCAAACCCCAGCACCCACGTACACAACTAAGTGTCAGAGCAACGAAAGCCATGTGAAAAACTCAACAAAAACTTGATTCTCTCTTTCTCTCTCTCACTGTCCTCTCTGAAGAAGAAGAAGAAGAAGAAGAAGAAGAAGAAGAAGAAGAAGAAGAGAGACCGAGACTAAAGATATGAAAAATAATTAAGAAGTGAGATAGTTCATATTTGAATCCAGGTTTCCTGACATTAAACTTTAGGCCAACGCTTTGTTTTGACTGTGTTCTTCAGGGTTACAACTTGTTCTAAAACTCCTGGTGTGTTAGTTTTCTAAAACTTACTTCTGTGTTCTGAGAGACTCTTTTGTCTGGCTTTGAGACAGATGTGAATAGGTGAAGCTATGCAGTCTGTAAAATATCAAGCTGCAAGAGGACCCGAAATGTTCCAAACCAGGGCCAGAGAACTGTAAATAAATGCACCTTGTTCCCTTGGCGTCTCTTCCTCTCACTCGAGGGGGACATCTTGAGTGTGATGAAAGTCTCCCGCGGGTTCCCCTGCCTATGACAGCACCCGGTACTTCTATTCCCTTTAGTACAAGTTCAAAAGTGTTGAACCACTGCCAAATAAAGTTGCGAACGAATGAACTGTTTATTGTATGAAATCTACGTGTGCAGTGTGTGTGCAAATCACATCAATGTATCATCACTGTGGCACATTTGTAATCTGACTTACTTGTTTCTTCTAGCCCAGGAAGTTACTGTAAGCCCAATTGCCTGGCCACCATTTTTACAAAGCCAACTGTGACATTTCTAGGTTCATCCAGTGGTGGGTGGGGGTCATGGGGTGAGGTGAAGTCAAGGAAAGCAAAACTGGACCCTCTGAAGACAAGTGCTTTATTTATTTATTTATTTATTTTGTAAATTCTTAAGTTAGAGCATGATAATTGAAATAAAAAATGTTTGTGTAGCACTTAATCATCCGAAGTGCCACACTTTGTCAGTCAGTGGTCAAGGGGACCCAGAACTCCTGCTACTGTGCTGCCCTCTGTGCTCAGGTCCCTGTGGCTGCCAGCTCCTCTCTGCTGCAGAATAAGGCCAGTGCAGATGGGCTTTGAGTTTCACCTGTGCAGCTTGAGCCTCTGCAGTGCTGAGCTTCTTGAGAACAGAAGCCAGCTTGGTTATAAAGAGGGGCTATATTTTTGGAACCCCAATTCAGGGCATATGATCAGAAGATAGAATATTGAAAAATAAGAAAGTTCCAGAAACACAGGGAGGAGGCTGCTGTACACAAAGCACTTCTGAAGAGAGGCTCTTCTACCCTTTCATGGCCTTGTTCTCAGGCCAAGTGGACCCACCTGGACAAACCTCATGACATTTGGTGCTTACTGGGTTTTATAGGCTGGCTCTACTATAGCTAATCATTTCCCCAAACCTTTGATTCTTTATTGGCCTTGACTTTCTGCAGCTTTCACAAGCATGCACTGCTGTGGCCAGAGTTTTCAGGAGAGAGACAGACAGACGATGAGTTGATGCATTGAGGTTTACATTGAGGTTTAGCAAGGAGATGGAAAACACCGTGTTTGGTGAGGACTTGTCTTGTTTGGTGCCCTTTCTGTCTCAAAGGAGTCTGGCTGTTAGGTTGTTGGAAGAGAAAACAAGAGAGCTACCATAGCGTGGTGGTCTTCGTAATATATATGCAAACAGTGGGATCATATACCATGTGGTCTTCCTGCCTTGGTCATCTCAGGACATTTTCTTTGTATATGGTGTTTAAAAGTGACAGAAGAGCCACCTCAAACTGTCTTTAGAAAGCTAGAAAGTACTGATGCATCTAAGCTGCATCTAAGCATAGGGTTGGGACTAGCTTCAGGCACAGCTGGATGGGGGTGTTAGTGTAATGCCCCTAGGGTCACTTTCTTCCCATTTCCTGATGAGTTGACATCTCTCTTAACTTCGCAGTATGGTAGCAGTAGCGCCAGCACCTATATTGTCTTCATTTTACACAATATGTGCACTTCAGCCCACCAACTGGCAGACCAAGTATAGCAGGAAAATAAAAGATCATTTCCACCAAGTTCAGGGCTAGCTCTGCCTGGCAGAAGAGGAAAACTCCTGGAAGGCAATGAGCACCATTGAACTTGGTTCAGAAAGATCTCTTTGGTGGTGTTTGCACCTTGGTGTGCAGAGTATTTCATGGATTTCCGTCACCAAATTGGGACTGAAGTGATCAGATTTCTATTCATTTTATAAAACATATATTAAAGTGAGGGGAATGTTTTTTATTTGTTTTAAAGAGAGAGGGACAGTGCGAGAGAGAGAATGAATCAATTTTATTTAGTTTTTCACGTGACTTTTGTTGCTCTGAGACTTCGTTGGTGCTGGGGTTTGAACTTGCATACTCACGCATGCTGGGCCCGTAACCTCTGAGCCACCGCTCCAGCCCCTGAGGGGAATGTTTTTTAAAAGGCAAAACAAACAAAAAACCTGTCCTTTGTAGAGGTTGAGACTTTTGGAAACACCCTCTGGGTCAGATGCATGGTGGCTGAGGATGCACTGGCATAAGCAGGTGCTGGTGAATTTTTCTCCCTGCCACCTCTGGCTCCTGCCCGGTTCTCCAGGCTGTCTCTTTGTTTGGCTCCTCTTCTCCAGCCAACTCCCCTAAATTGCTTTCCCTTTAGACTTTCTACTTTTGTCCCTTAATTTATCTGACAACATAACCCAAAGATGCAGTCCAAAAAGGAAGCCAGAGGGACTTGGTTTAGAATTTCCTGACAGAGAATATAGAATAACCCAAATTTACTGCTAGACACTGACATTTGTTTCCTCATAGAACCTTTAAAATAAAATCAATATTCTTCACGTATCTGTCGGGAGGAAGGGTCTCAGACAACCTCACAGGTCACCTTCAGCTCAGAGACTTGATAAACTGCAGCTCTCCGCTCGGCGCTGCACCTACCCGCCATCCAACCTGGCTCCTCTGGTCTCTGCCTTTAGCCACCACCTCCTCTCCCCCTACCATGAGCCAGCTGCTGACTTGGCTTGAGAGCGGCAGCTTTGCTGCCTGTTTACCTTGGAATAACACAAAGTAAAGCTGATTTGACTCCCTCCGGCTTACCAGTTCTCTTTTCCTGCCCTCTATCTCATCAGATTGCCATAATATTGTGATTGTGGCATAACAGCTCATCCCCAAACAGTTCCTAAAAACACCAACACTCCTTGATTTGCCTTGCGAATTTGTAGTTTGGGAAGTGCCCAATGGGGAAGGTTCGACTCTGCCGCACAGGATAAGCTGAGCCTATTTGACTGGGGTTGGAAGATGAACTTCCAAGGTGGCTCACTCACCTGCCTGTCCAGTTGTTGCTGGCTGTCCATGGACTTGGCATTTTTCACGGCATGCTGGTGGGTGAGCATTCCGACAGACGTGGAGTGAAATTTTTCAGTTTTTAAGACTTAGGTTCTAGCATGACAGCATTTGTGCCATATTCTGTGGATCATGTTTCTGTAAAGTCCAGATTCAAAAGAAAGGCAGGAAGACCCATACATCCCCATGGGAGGAGTGTTAAAGAATCTTGGGGCCATTTTTTGATACTATAAATTGAGCTGAGGGGACTGACGCTCCAAGTGTAGTGACTTACCTGAGACCATTTCAGTAGACACCTCTTGAGGGGCCTGTCCAATTTATTACCAGCTCCTCTGGGAATTGCTCATTACCCGTGGGTTGGATCCTGAAGCCCTGTTCCTACCCTGGAGCTCGACCTCTTGGGATTTCCATGACCTATGTGAGAAGCGCCCTTTGGAGTTCTGCAGTGTTGCCATTCTGAGAACCCAGTAGTGACTTGCTCCCAGAAATTTGGAATTGGGGTGCAGACAGCCTGGCATTGTAATTGGCTAGTTTTGCATTTCTCAAGCACCATTTTGGAGTCAGAGGACTGAGGGTCTAGAGCAGGACACATTGCTAATATCTGTTTTATGAGTGGAAAATTACCTCTTTTCGCTGGTCCTTAGCCTACAGCCAATGAGGAGGATACATGATGGCAACCGTCTGTATTTTCATATTTCAGTGCAGGCTGGGAAGGTACAAACTTGGCCTCCTGATGCATTTTTGACATCTTATGTGCTGGTATTTTGATTCCTCCCTTGTGCTACAGAGGACTGAGGATGAGGTAAGAGGTGGCTCGTTTTGTGATTGATTCAACAGCAGGAAGACACAGGTTTTTTCTCCTTTAGTAAGACTGAGACTGAGCTGCCAAGTACGGATACCCTGGGCAATGGAAAACTCCAGCAGGTCCCATCTTATTTCACAGAGCTTCTGTGCAGGCTGAAGGGATCTTGGGCTGGAGAGGAACTTATCAGTCATGAAACACTTCATGACATTGCTTTTGCTAATGCTGCAAGTCCCAATGTTTCACACCTAGGGTGCATTTGCTCCTCAAGGACAACTGGCAATGTCCGGATACATTTCTTTTTGTTTTTTTTTGTTTTTTTTTTTTTGTTAAGAGAGAAAGAGGGACAGTGAGAGAGAGAGGAGAGAGAATCAATTTTATTTAGTTTTTCTTGTGGATTTCGTTGCTCTGACACTTCATTGTGTATGTGGTGCTGGGGTTAGAACCCGGGGCCTCGTGTATACCAGGCAAGCATAGTAACCGCTGAGCCACTGCTCCAGCTCCTGGATACATTTTTGATTGCACAAGTATGTGTCTGACTAGCATGTAGTGGGTAGAGGCCAAGAACACTGCAAACATACAACACATAGTATAGCCACCCCTCACCCTCCCCATGAAGAATTATCTAACTCTGGAACTGGAGGACACAGTGCTAAGTGAAATAAACCAGACTCAGAAAGTCAAGGGTCAAATGTTTTCTCTCCTATATGTGGAAACTAGAGAGAAATAAGGAAAGAAAAATGGACATGAAAATAGAAGGGAACAGTGGAATGGAGAAAGGGGCTGGGGGAAGGGACAATGGGTGGGGAGGACTGCAGAATGAAATTGCCCAGATTATGCTATCTGCATGTATAAACATATCACAATGCATTCCACTTTTATGTGTAACTGTAATGCACTGATTGAAAAACAATAAATAATTAGAAGGAAGACCAGTAGAGAAGGGGATCAGGGGAAAAGAGGAGGGGAGGGAGAGGGGAATTACTGGTATTGAAATGGAGCAAATTATGTTATACACATTTATGAATACGTCACAATGAACCCCAATGTTATATATAACTATAATGCACTAATAAAAATACACACAAAATAATTATCCAGCTCAAACTGTCTATAGGGCTGAGATTGAGAACCCGCACTGTATCTTAATTGCCCCAAGGGTAATTTTGAACCTGGCAATGTGCACTAAATCAAAGTTTAGATAATGTCTCGAGTTTTTAATACTCAGCTTTCCTTTCTGAATTGTAATTTTGTAATCCAGATGAAAGATAAAATATTCCTGCATCTTGAGTTAATTTCATGCCACTAATTCGTATTCCCAAGTTCATACCTGCTTGACCAAGATTTTGCAAGCTTCCACATTTGAATTTCGGTCAGTGTACTCTCCCACACATGATGTCTCTGTCCTGTGTCAGCTCAAACTTGAACCTTGCCTGACTCTGCACCCACTGGAGCAGGAGTAGTTTGGTTTGTCCTTCTGTGTGTACACATACCATCCACAAAAGGCAAATTGTGTATTGTGTGTGGGGGTGCAGTGGTGGTGGTTTTAGTGGTATGTGTGAGTGTGTGTGTGTGTGTGTGTGTGTGTGTGCACGTGCACATGAAAGGGAGAGAGAGGGAGAGAGAATTTGGATCACAGACCAATGTACCTGTTCCTTTTTGCCTGCTGTGGTAATTGGCTCACATTGAACTAAAAGAGCTGCTACCCATTGGGTGTATGAAGAGAGTGAACAGATATCAGAACAATGCTTTAAAAATGGATAATTCTGCAGGTAAAAAAGTCATGAGAAGCATTTTTCAAGCTTTGCTTTAACCATAATTCAGGGGTAAAATTGTGACATCACAACCCTCCGTATACACCCATCAACACATCTAATTTGAAAAAAATTTTTATGAAGAAAAAGCTATGTCATACAATGCTCTTGGATACTTTATTTTCTAGTTTATTTGGTAAAAATAATCTGTAACTGGATAAATTTACTTCATGAATCACCAATGGCTCTGTCCTGCAGTTTGAAAGTTTGGCCTGAGGTGATGTCCTAGGGTAAAAGCCTGGGTCCCAGGGTAGGTAAGCATGGTGGCTGGAAGGGAGGGTGCTGGGGACTGCAAAACTCCCACATAACATGGTCATTCACAGTGGTGTCCAAGTTCTCCAGGATAGCAGTGGGAACAGTGGATCACCGAGAGGTTGTAATCCATGAGCCCCAATCATCAGGGAACATAAGGGAGTCCCAGAGAGGTCAACACATGTCTAAAAGGAGCAGGGAGAAAAAGCAAGCTGGAATAAACCTCCAAGGTTGTGTTTTTCTCTAGAAGGGAGACTCAGTGGCTTAGAAGAATCCTGATCATCCTTCCAGAACCCAGTGCCCATATCATAACACAGTACAGCTGCTTGGCACAGGTGGAAATCCTTGCTGATAAATTCATTCTTTTGATAAATATTTATCCAGTACCGACTAATTTAATACCTGATCCATATGCTTGTGTCCTGTTTTGTTCTTAAGAGCATTCTCAGCCATTTAAAACTTGATGCTGAGGGATTCACAACTACATTTGGGGCACTGTCTGACTTTATCGTCTTTCTCCCACATTTTCTGCATTAATAATAAGCCAAGTTCAGGAAAGCAATTACAAAATGTACAAACCCAAACTTCTTATGTTGGTCTTGAAAATGACTCCTGGTCCTAATGATAACAGATTTTAGGATAGGACAGTGTGAATCATATAGTCCAATGCTAGTTTAAATGCCTGAAGGAACACAGGGAATCATCAGTGAATCTACAGCCTAATGATGAAGAGCTCAGGTCATTAGACTCCAATTATTACTTCAAGAATAATGGTCCCTGTTTCAGGCACTTTGAAGAAGCCTGCATTTGAAGATTACTCTGTATTTATGTTTTTCCTGGTCCAATAGCCATCTGTAGCCCTGAAAGAGTAAGACAGAGGTCCAGAGGTAGCTATCTTAGCCTCTAAATCTTGTGGCATAATCTGGAGTCTGTTGGACCCATGCATGAATCTTGGCTCATTTGCTTACCAGCTCCTCCACCTACATGTCAGCTTTCCATCTATAATACAGGGTTCTCATGAGAATTAAAAAACTTTTTTTTTTGGTACCAGGGATTGAACTCAGTGGTGCTTAACAACTGAGCCACATCCCCAACCATTTTCGTTTTTATTTTGACAGGGTATTGCTAAATTGCTCAGGGCCTCACTAAGTTGCAGAAGCTGACTTTGAACTCCTCCTGCTTCAGCCTCCTGAGCCACTGGGATTATAGGTGTGCACCCCTGTGCCCAGCTGAGAATTAAATAGCATTGTGAGCCCGAAGCAGTTGAATATCTGGCATGAAGTAGGTACCTAAAATTATTATTTCTTTTCCCACTCTTCTCTTAATTCTCCCTCCCTGTGGTAGATGGCATTATTACTTTCAATTCCTCATTCCTCTCTGTGCAGTTTGTCACATAGCTTAGAAGTTCCTCCTGCTACAGGTAGAATATTTTTTTCTGTCCCCGCCCAAGGTATTGGGCTTGGTGACTTGATTTGCTTTGGGCTTAGCCACATGACTGGACCCAGCCATTGGAAGATTAGCTGAGACACAGTAGAGACATGAGATGTGTTTTTACGGTTGAGTTTTTTCTTTTGTGTTCCCACTTTTTGCCGTGGAAACAACATTCTTCAAGAAGCTGCTGGTCCGTGGAGGATGTGATATGTGGAACCTGGACCCAGACAGCAGCTTGGAGTCAAATCCAGCTGAGCCCAGCCTAGATGAGCAGAACCCCAGCTGATCTGCAGATGCCAAAGGGAGATATAAATGCCTATTGCTGTGTGCCTCCGAGTTTATGTAGCATTATTGTAACAATAGCTAACTGATAACTACCTTATAGCTTTCACACTCCATAATAAGTGCTGCATATATTAAACAGCAGAGAAAGTAACTGTTCCAGGGAAGCAATAGAACAAAGTGAATCACTGGCACACAGAAAGGGCTAGAGCTTTTCTCTTCTGCTAAGCCCTAAAAACATTTTGTGGTGTCATATACTGAAACTTCTCCTTCATCTTTATTTGGGTAGAGAGGATTTTACAGCAGGATGAAACTGTTTGGAGATGGCACTATTTCCTTTAAGATAATAATGCTAGGATTATTATTTCTCTAAGAGTAGAGCCAAACTGTTGTTACTAGAAAAAATAAGCATGCTTTGTGCAAAATCAGATTGTATTGACTTCAAAAGAAAATGGACTGTTACTGGATGAGGTCATTTGTTCTTAAGTAATCATAAGGTTGCCTGAGCAACTAAAGTGGTCCCCACCATGCTTGAGACAGAGCCCACACCTCCTCACCTTGCAGCCAGCAAAGGAAAGCAGAGGACAGGGGACACCACCTTGTACCCTTTCAGGAGACTTCAAACCACTAATGGTGTTGGTTTGTCTCCCTTGGGAAAGGATGTATCCAAACAAATGCGAGTGAGAAACTGGGAGAAGCTGGGCACCTTGGCACATGCTTATAATCCCACCAGCTCGGGAGGCTGAGGCAAGAAGATTCCAAGTTCAAAGCCAGCATCAGCAACTTAGTGAGGCTCTAAGAAACTTAGTGAGACTCTGTCTCAGAATAAAGAAAAGAAAGAAAAGGACTGGGGATATGGCTCAGTGTTTAAAAGCCCTGGATTCAATTCTCAGTACAAAAAAAAAAAATAGAAAGAAAGAAAGAAAAAGAAACTGAGAGGAGCAGAGCAGGAGCAGAGCATAAAGAGGGGCTACACAAGAAGGGCGTGGCGATAGAATCAGCAGGTCTTGGAATATCCATGCAAGCTTGGACAGTGATTGTGCTCTGCATTGAAGAGGAGCTCAAGGGACATGCAGGGACCACAACCCAACCAGAGTTCACTTAATCAAGTCAGGCGGTCAAGGCACAAGGCAGCATCTGTCTAGAGAACCCTGAAGAGTGGGGAGCTTTCTATATTTTTTGTAATTCTTACACTCGCAGCACAAACTAGCAGCTGGTCCTCCAAGCTAGAACAAAGCACTGTGCACAAGGGACTTCCCCTGCGAGCGGACACCAGAAGCTTTGGTCTCCCAACCCCAGCCTTGCCTGGCACCAGGAACAATTTACTTAAATAAAGCCCCGTCTTCTGGCTCATCTACTGCATCTGCCTTGGGATATCTTCTTGACCCTTCAGTAGAACGACCTGCTGAGTTCAGAGTGGGCTCTTTCTGGGGAAGACAGGGTGGTGGTTCTTCCAAAGAGGAAGCACCTGTTTCCTGATCACCTGGGAGCTGTGCCCAGCCCTTCCCCTTTGGAAGTGCTAGGAGGAGTCCTTTACAGACTGTAGACAATTCCCCAAGCCCAGGATCCCTAAGGCATATTCCTCTGCTTTCCAGGGGCCCCCATTATGTGGTGAAGGACTTCCCCCTGTGGGGGGAGGGTGCTGACACATCCGGGTTACAATCCCTTCAAGTTCAAACGTAAAAATCATTTTCAGTTTTTAATTTTGTTCAGAGAAGTCCCACCTATGAGTTTCCTAGTTTTCTTTCTTTTTTCCTCTGTTTGTATTACTTTGGGGAATAGATATAAGGTTTTGTGAGGCCCAAAGCTTACATAATTTAGAGGGCCTGCTTTATGAAAAGCATATAAAATAACAACCTGGAATTATGTGTAGAAGTGAATATTTACGTGGTGTGAGACTGAGAGTCTTGACGCTGGAACATTATCAGTATTGTTGTACTTCTGCTTCTGACCCCTTCTCTCTTGGAGGGGAATAGCCAGGAACCAGATATTTCCCCCTTCTCCCTGGGTCCTCCAGCTTGTTCTCCACTGTGCACACTCAGGCAGTGTGCTCTGCCAGCATGGTAGCCATCTGCTCTGCAGCATCACCTTCTGGAAGGGTGCAGGGGACATCCCAGTCAGATAGCATGGCCATCATCCCTGCTGGCCCCATGGTGAGTGGGACACTCATGCAGTGCTCTCACCACATGTCAACTCTCTGCCCTGTGGTGGTCCCCTTGGTGAAGTCTAAGGTAGAATTGCAGGGAGACCCTGTGATATGCCAGAAGCAACCACTGATGCCCCCATTTCTCCAGGAGCATGCTCACACCTCCCCAAGGCAGCCTGATCTGAAATAATATCTTCCAAGACTTTCTTTTCTTTGAAGCCCACATTCTTCCAGGTTATTATAGATTTTTGCTGTGCTAACTAATGTAAGGGAGAATAAAAGTGGTGTGTGTATAGGGGGAGGTATTTGGTTGGATGGTGTGTTAATCAACTTTGCATTGCTGTGACCAAAATACCAGATAAGAACAACTTAGAGGAAAGATTTGTTTTGGTTCATGATTTCAGAAGATTCCATTCCTAGTTGACGGGCTCCAAGGCAGAAATACCATGGCAGAAGAGTGCGGCAGAGGAAAATGTTCAGCTCATGGCAGTGGGAAATCAGAGGGAGGCAGACACAGACACTGCCCCCAAGGTCACATCCCCCAGTGACCCACTTCCTCCAGCCATGCCTCACCTGCCTACGATTACTACCCAGTCATCCATTCAGCTTGAGGTCAGAGCCTTACCTAAAATCACCACCTCTGAACCTCACTGCACTGGGAACCAAGGTTTCCACACATGAGCTCTTGTGGGGACATCACAGATCCAACCCACAAATAGTTACACAGGCTTCAGAAAAGACAAGTCAGGTGTGCAGATTTATTTACCCTCATATCCTACTTCAAATGGGGTGAGAGAGTAAAGGAGCAAGCTCCAAGAAGAGAGCAATCTGGACTTTATTAGCAGAGTTTAAAACTCTAAGGAGGATCTCCACTAGGGATTCTGGGAGCTCCATAGTGTTAAGTGCCCATAGGTGACACTAGCCTGAGAGGAATTTGTAGGAACTCATAAAAACCATGGGAAACTATGAAAGATTGGTTCTCAGAGTAGAGGGAAAATAAGTCACTGCTGGCTTTTAAAAGAGAAACAAACAAACTTATGACATCATGCAGCCCTATGGAAGGACTTCTACATCAAACAGCGGGTCGCGATTAATGCTGGATCCTCACAGCGAGGCCTTGGGAGTTGAAACATGGAAGCGTCTTGGCTGGATTTCAGCCCACTCCTACTGCAGGCGTTCTGGCATCATAAATCACTTCTGTGTTTAAACTATGAAAACATTTCCTTTTTTTTACTGAATTCTTTATGCTTAGAACACACGTAAGGAGGAAGCTTTCGTAGTGGTAGGCCCAGGGGAAAGATTTGATTGAAAGCCTGAGGAGCCTGGGCACTGACAAGAAAGGTGATGGGTGACTGTCACAGACCAAGGAAGGTCAGGGCCCCATCTTTCTTCCTGCAGAGCTGAAGAGCAAAGCTGCAGCTTCTGGACCCTTCCCAGCCACCTTATTTTCCCTATATTAGAACAAGTATATTACTTGTGACATCCCCCACAAAATATTGGGCTGTAGCTCGATTCACTGTCCTTGGTCCCCAATCCATTCTGAGCTGCTGTCCCTCATTCAGCAGTGCTGCCCTTGGCTCTTTGTTCCACTAGAAACCCACTTTCGTCATTTGCACTAATGGGAACAAGCCACTCTCTATTCTTTTAACCACACAGAGAAGCAGAAAGTACCTGTGTGTCCTTCACCACTGAATGTATTTTTAGATGACTCACAAATGTGTCTTGTCTTTTTTTTTTTTCCTCTGCAAACTCCTAGATTTATTCTTGGAAGCAGCCCCCTGCTGCTGACTTGACTTCACTTCTTGGCTGTGTCTAAGGAGGGTTGCTGTGCAGAGTCCCTCATTATCTGTTTAAGATGAGGAAGGACAAGCAGTTCTGCTTTGCAAAAGAACTTGGGGCTTGTCTGAAGTTCACTCTGATCCCTGTGCCTTTTCAACTCTGGGTTGCTCAAGGTAGGGATTTGTGGTCCAATTCTAGCCTTCTGGGTATGGATTTGAGGATCTTAAGAAAACACACAAAACCCAGAATCTGAGTTCATCGTTCCCTGCTTAGAAACATTTGTTGGCTTTTATGCCCAAACCTAGATTCTTTGGTTTTATGTAAAAGGCCCCTCATGATTTCACTGTAGCCGGATTTTCAGGTCTCCACTTGTTCCACCACGACCATGCACTCTATACTCCATGCATGTCACCTGCTCCTTTGCTTCCTTCGCACAAATGGGGTCTTCAGCTAGGAGTGCTCACCCTCCTCCGCCCTGGTCTCTTATGCACTGGCATCTCACCCAAGTAAAGTTCCTGGCTTCTTTCTGGATTCTAATGCACATTGGGACCCTATCAAGGCTCATGTAGCTATTTGCTCGTGTCTGCCTTCCTTTTCCCTGAAGGAAAGCACTAGGTTCTAATTCTCATTTTTAAACCTTCAGTTCTGAGTTTGTCCAGGGCTGATACCCAGAAAATATTTCATGAGTAAAATGAACAATTCTGCAACAGCAATTTTCCTGGCCACCAGAAAATTAGCAATTTTTAAAAATAGAGACCAGATGTTTTGGGGAGCAACTAAAGTATTCTCTCCTTGCCTGGCTCTCCTGGCCAAAGGGGTCAGAGTTCCTCAGTGGTTGTTAAGCCTCTCTGATGATCCTTTTCTGGTTGTTAGCTAAAGACAACTACACACCATTGTGTGCTCTTCCTGCCTTTTTCTCTTGGAGGACAGGAAGTTCAGAGCGAAGCCAGCACTTTCTGGAATAATTATTCTACAGACTCCTTCCCCCTGCTGCCTCTTTTCCTTCTCGGCTCTTGCCTTTTGACACTAGCTTCAGAGCTGGTATTATTTTTTCATATTTGTGCTTTTCAGTGAAAGCTATGTCACATCCGTTTGGAAGCATGTGGGGTATGCATAATAAATGAGAAATGAACACATGACATAATGCTCTTATGGCGTTTCTCTGCCTGCTAAAGCAAGAAGTTTCTCTCTTCGTATGCAGGTCTGAGGAAGCCGGAGTTCACCCCAGGCAGGGTGTTTCACTTATGCCCTTCTCCAGGGAGTCTCTCACAAATCTTAGGACACAGTTCTGTGTGTGCAGTAAGTTCATCTACATTATAGATGTAGACCATCCCAGTTTGTCTGCCAGGTGCTTTAAGACGTTAAGGTAGATGTTATGGTTTGGATCTTAAAGGTCCGCCAAAGGCCATGTGTTGAAGGCTTGGTTGTCAGCCTGCAGTGCTGTGACAGTCTACTGGATGTGAAGTCTACTGGAAGGAAATGAGATCACTGGGGGCACAACCTAGAAGGGGTTTCTGCTTCCTGGGCTGCCATGAGCAGCTTTGGTCTACCATGTGTCCCCTGCATGATGACTATGTCACCACAGACCCAGGAGCAACCAGGGTCTAACCAAGGACTTGTGGTAGGACTTAGACCTCTGCAGTGGTGGGAGCTCCTGGAGGAGGCTATGCAGGGCTGTTGCATGTGATCTTAGGCCACAGCAGCAAGAGACTGTGGACTAAAACCTCTGAAACCATGAGCCCAAAGAAATCCTTCTTCCTTACAAGTTGTTCATTTCAGGCATTTTGTCACACCAGTGGAAAACTAGACAACACAGCAGGAGATCGTGAAAGGTAATTAGAAAAATGTTGAAAAGCAGAGCTCATACGCTTAATTTCTGGACACACACAATTTTGCATACGATCTCAAGGAGGTCAGGGACTCCCACTTAAAAATCTATTATTTACGGGATGGCTGAAATAGGGTGTTTGTGAAGGAATAAGCGTGGAGGAAGGCCAAGGTGATGTTAAACAGAAGACCAGCACGGCAGTTTTGCTTTACCTGCTTTAAAACTACCATAGATAAAAGAGGTGAATACACAAATTGATCAATGAAACAGAATAAGGAAGAGGATACAAGCAGATCTGGAAACGATGTATAAGAAGGACTGGGAGTGTAGCTCCATGGCAGAGTGCCCCTGACTCAGTTCCCAGTACTGCAAGAAAGAAGAAAGAAAACAGTGCCAAGGCTGGGAAATGCTCATGTCAAGGACTTGTGGTGGGACTGAGACCTCCGCAGCGGTGGGAGCTCCTGGAGGAGTCCATGCAAGGCTGTTGCATGAGATCTTAGGCCTCAGCCACCATTGGTCAGTCTGGCCGGAAGTCAGGAAGGAAAGCTGGAGAGGGGGGACAAACTCTGGGGAACCATCACGGACAAACTGGAATCCCTGAGGATAAGCTAGACCCTGCTTCTGCCAATCACCACTTCCAACCCTGCGGCTGTGGTGGGGTCCAGGGAAAGCTGTGCTTCAGAACTGCACAGGACTAGGACTCAGAGAAGTTGAAGAAGTGGCCGGCGTGGGTGCTGCTTCAGCCAATGGCATCAAGAGCTAGCAGCCACACCTTGCACCCCACAGTGACCTTCTAGGCATAAAGACGGCTGTGTCACAACTGTCCTCCAGATTTTCCAGTTTTTTTCCCACTGCTAGAGTGATACCTCTGGATCTTTATTGATAAAATCTCACTAAGTTGCCCAGGCTGGCCTCCAACTTGAAATCCTCTTGCTGAGTAGGTAGGGTTACAGGTGTACGCCACATGACCAGTTCCACCTTCCAGAATTTTCTTGTACCACCCCTAACTTGAAATCATGCGCAGAAGGAAACTGGAAAAACAGGGTTTGCAGCTCAGCTGAGTTAATGGAGTTTGAGGCCGTCACAGTGATTGCGAGGCAGCAGGAAAGTTGGCTTCACTTAATCAACAGGGTCAGAACGCTTGTATCTGCTAGGGAGGCAGGGAGATTAAAGACTTGTCCTGTGCACATCTGACAATAAATTAAGGCAATGGAAAAAGTGCATGAAAAACAGACAAACCATTTGCTTTCTGTTTTTCTAGCAAATGAAAAGTTGGTTAACTTTATTAATATTCAGGAGCAAGTAAACGAAGACAATGAGGCTTTCTAACACACAAGATTGCCCAAGCTTAAAAAGGTGGAGGCTCTCTAAGGATAGTCAGGATATGAGCAGAAGGGTAATCTCACTTGTTATTGATATTATTGTGAATTTTAGGAGCAGTTTTGAGCAAATTTCAGAAATATTGTTGAAATACATAAACCCATTGTCATAGTAATCCAATTTCTGGAAGCTTAGTAAATAAACATAATGTTACTTTTTGAAAGTATAGGTCAAATTTAAAAGGTATAGGTTCATGATCATTAACATGGGAACAACTAAATACATGGTGCTACATATTTATGATATTTATAATATTATGAAATATGATATTATCATGAACTTGGTTTTTAATGAATGTAAACAATGATTCACCATATGTGGTTAGTGGGAATATAGACAGATCTTATATTTGAAAAAAATTCTGCAAATGAGAAAGTATGTAAGGACCTAGGTCAGATTGTTCACAGTGGTCACATGTGTGTATCTGAGTGTTTGTGCACCAGTGTGTGTGAGGGAGTCCTCCCCCACCAGGGAAACACAACGATTTATATAGATGTATATGCTGTATACGCTGTATCATGTGTGCTGACTTCAGAAACCTTAACGGTGAAGAATGTGTCCATCTTCCACTTGAAGACTGAGTGCTCACACGCTCTTACTTTCTTCTATATGTGTATGTATCTTTCTCTCTCATGGAGCATTCCCTGTGTGCCATGCCACCTCCATACCCCACCACCTGTTCCACTCCTTAAGCAAATTCCTACATAATCTTTGAGACACAGCTTAAGGCCACCTCCTCTAAGAAGCCTTTCCAAGCCCCCTGCAGCCCCACAGTCTGGGGAGGGGTCCTCCTCTGGCTCCACACGAGTCACACATGTCATGACAGAGGACATAGCCCATTGCATCCTTTTTATTTTTCAAGGTCTCCGCTTTTCCAGCCCCTAGAAGTATACATCAAGCACATGTGCAGAGAATGTTTGTTGACTAACAATTTCGGATTTTCCAACAGATGTTTGAGGAAAATTCATTTTTTTGTGCCCAGCGGAATTAGGCCACAATTCTCTTCAGTTTAACGCCAGAAACAACGAGAATGAGGCTTAGCCAAGGGGAGAGACTATATTTTATGAAAGCTCCATTCCCTACCCTCTTCACGCAGGCACCCACACCCCCTTATCTATGAATACAATTTGCATATTGAGATTTTTTTTCCCCTCACCTGACAGCTGGTGCTCTGATATTCTGGGGAAAATATATTTCAATTTTATCATTAAAGTGTAAAAATACATTGAGCACCTACTGAGTCACCTTAACCATGTAGAATGTCATGTTTGCTTAAACACATTCAGGTCCAGGGACGGCTTACAGTACTGTCACTCAGACTAATGGTCTCATATATCAAGTCTGGATGTTAGAGCAAGCTCGGTGAATTCATGTTTACAGCCAGAACCTTCAGAAAAGCTAATAAACATCCAGTGCTACCTGTATATGCTCAAATTCCCAGGACCTTGAGACAGGACAGGACAGGAAAACATCCTTGTCCTCTGATCACCCTGACATGGCAAGGTCAAAGACCAGCATATGGAAAGCCAGTTGTGCTGGGCACTTTTCTTAAATTATCTAAATGAAGTCTCTCTGCCCCCCAAAATTCCTACTTTTGTTTAAATGAGAGAATTGGCGCTGAGAAAGTTTAAGTAACTTCTCCAAATTGTTCAATTATGAATGGCAAATTCAGCTCCTGAGTCAGAGTATGCTCCTCCTCTGCCCTTAGATTACACCTCAGAAATTCTTCAGGGGGCAGGTAATGATGGTAACTGCAGGAGGCACCAGGGAGCACAGGTAAGCTGTGATCTGCTTAGCATATGACTGCCAGGCTTCCAGTGACGTAGACCCCAGGAGCTACAGACCCCAAACCCTGGGTTCTAACCCATTACCCAAGACTGAGACACAGAGATGTTGGCCAGTCTCTGCCAGGTGTTTGAATTGGGAAGAGATAGACTGAAGGTTCATGTTTCTTTTTTGGAGTGGCCACTATAGACCCATGTGCAGAGAATCAAAGAGCTGCGGTCTCTGGACCTGAACTAAGACAGGACCCAAGAGGCCAAGATGCCCCAGGAGGCCACAGAGAGTGCCCTGTTTCTTGACTTTCTAGTTCTGGGTTACAGTTCCACATGAAACCTAGTAAATTCTTGCATCAGGCTATTGGAGATCTCCCCATATCCTGACAATAAATTCCTTTTGCACTTAGTTTAACTGATCTGAGTTTCTATTATTTGTAACCAAATAAATCTTGACTATATGCCATGTTAGTTTGGTCCCCATGTTGTGCCCTTTGCCCAGAAGGTGCAGTGTTGCATAATTCACCAACACTGGGTAAAAACCAGCACAAATCACGATACCTGCCACAGGGCTTTAGGCTGTCCCAGGTGAACAATGCTGCTTGTGTCCCCACCTGTTTTCGGTGGAGGGCTCATAGAAAGACTTCCACTCCTGGTTTCCTCTCCTTGTGTACCAATATGTGCTTTCTCCCTCAAAACACACTTACCCAACTCCTCCTTATAAATTAGTACTTTATTGTCTCTGTATCCAGAGCATCTTCCAGTTGTGAACCCTGGGCAGGCAAGCATCCTTACCTGATGGTGGGTCCCATCAAGAGCATTACACAGGAGACTTTAACTCTCCAAAAGGACAATGGGATGATACTATTAAAAAAAAAAAAAAGAAGCAGCAAGGGAAGCTGCATCCAATGTTGACACTCACCCAAGGCTTTCTGTGCACACTCTGCTCACTCACCTCTGTGGTATCAAGGTAAACGGCAAAGATGGATTGATTCTTTTGCATCCTTTCAAACTTGGATTTTTTGCCTTCAGATAGGTCCCTCATGTTCGTTCAGGTCCAATTCAACCTTCAGTAAACTTGTGTAGGATGGAGTAGTGGGGTCCCTTCCAGGGCCTGCCATGTCCTTTTAACATAAGCCTGGGTCCTAGAAAGCTTTCAGGATAAGCACTGTGCGTGTCAATGTGTTTTCATGGGTTTGGCATTTCACAGTTCCTGTTGTTGTGAAAGGCTTCGTGTTCTGGGTTCCTCCATCTCCCTGTCCACATATATCTAAATTACATCTAAAATGTAATTCAATGTGCTTTGAAGATACTACAGACTCCCACACCAAGTCCCTTTGTGAAACATCCCAAATGAGAAACAATGGTCCTGTTTCCAGCTGGAAGACATTCTTCCTCCAATCCCAGACTCCGTGGCTGTGAAACCAGGTGGGAGGTATGTGGTGAGCTGACTGTAGGAGGGTGTCCACCATCAACAACCGTCCTCTCAGCCTGCCTTCTTCTCTGGGTCCCCCAGCTGAGGTGGGTTGAAAGCAGCTCGCAGTGAGATGCTTCAGGTGAGGCCACAGCCTCCTCCACCCTCACCCACCTGTGAAAAGACCCCCGCATGTCTTTATACCAACATTTTGCTTTTCATCCCAAACTTTTGAATAAGTGAAACTTGAAATTTGGATGACTTGTTTATTTTAAAATAAAATTTAACTCCTTCCCACACAGCCCAGATGTTCCTTCACTTTTCCTGTTTTTATTTCCTCTTGACACTAACAATGAATGATGGAAATTTGGGCCAGCAGAGGCGACATTGCAAACAACTTCATGCTCCTTAGGAAGTTTCTGCCTGGCAAGTTTTCCTAACCCTCATCCTGAGCTTCTCTGCCACCTCTGGACCCTGATGATCTTGCGTATGAACTTGGGAAACGTGTGAGCCTGCTAATTCAGGCACCATTCTGTCAGCCTACATATGCCGGCACATCACACGGCCGGATGAAGAGAGCCAAAGTAAAAGTAAAGCTAAAATGGTGTTTGAAGACCTTGAGGCAAATTAATTTAGACGTGGTTTGAAAAAGAGTGGGTTGGCTTATGCTTTCCTTCGTTTCTTAGTTGGGATTTGTGGGTCTTTTTTAATGGCAGAGCAAAAGGCTCAAATTCTATTTCTTTAATTTCTTACTTCAAATTACTCCAGAGAGTAATGAAGGCTCAATTTGGCTCAAATATTTTTTCTTTGTGTAGAACAGACAGTCAATTGAGAGGACACTTGGGCTGCTGGGTACAAGAGAGTTTGTGCAGACCTCCTGGGCTTCCATGGCAGGGAGAGGAAGAGGCAGATATTAAACATCATTCCCAAAAAATTAAATAAGTAGAAAGGAGCCCTGGTCCTTGAACTACCTCTAAGAGATATGGTATTACATTTTTTTCAGTGTTTCCTAGGAAACCAGTTCAGTGTAAAAATGTATTCTTTGTCTTCTGTTCTTTGCAAAATTGTTTGAACCATCATATCTCATAAAAGGTCGCTTCACAGGCAATTTGATCAGCATTAAAAAAAAAAAGCTTAATCTGCAGTTTGCTGCACTAAGGGTGATACACCTTTATCGGAGGTTGAGTGCTTCAGATTGTATTTGCTGAAAACGGATAAGATTATGCCATTATTTCTGAAGCGTCCGTGAAATCAAATCTTGTTGTCTTTTCCCCTTCCAAATCGTGAGACTTTTCTCCTCGGTTTCCCAAGTTGAATTTTAAAAAAACCTCCTAAAATAATTTTAGGAGATTCTTATCAGCACTTACACAGCAGCACATTCATGGACAATCTCTCTCCTTCTCTTTCTCTCTCTGCTAAGATTTGCAGGCATGCGTTTAGACCTCAGAGCTGGTGAGTGTGTGTGTCCCCAGTGCCACTCAGGTCAGAATCCCCAGATGCTCGCACTGCTGTCTTGGGTCTTAGAGTCCACTATCATTGCACGTTCCTTTGCTTGTGTTTTTGTGAATGACGGATGTACTTGAAGGTGTGCTGCGGTGGGGATCCGGGAAGGGCCGCGGTTAAAGTTATTGAAAGTTTCAGCTACTAAGTCTATCTTACATGTTAAAGCCCTGTGGGAAACAGGATGAGCATCTCTGCAGGGTTGACGTGGGTGTGCACATGTGCAGTATCTGTGGGGTCGGCTGCATGCTGTTACCGTGTATCCTGGAAAAGTGTCACCAAGGGATTAGTCTGACTCCCGTTTCTCCTGTCATCAATCACTGGGATCACTATGTTGTTTGTTGGCTGTCCCTTAGTTCCTGAGAGGCAGTCTTGATTGCTTTTGAAAGGAGTCCCCATCTCACCTCATCTAGTTAGACAAGAGGATTAAAGTACTGCTTACGGGTCACCCAAATGGCACTCTGGACCCCCAATCACTCGTTCGGTGAACATGGGAAAGTTCTTTAGTTTCCTCATCTGTCAAATGGAAATAGTGAAGGGCTGCTACCTGATAGGACTCTTGTGAGGATTAAATGATCGTGTGTCCGAGAAACATCTAGCTCAGTCCTGGCAGCTGATGAACACACGATGCATGCTACAATTATCATAGCATCTACGGCAACCACTGGCCTTAGTTTGTTTCTTTGCTACATGGAGACTCACCCTTATTATGCTATGTCTGATAATGATAACTCCATTTAGCAAATGATTTATTATGTACCTCCAACACACTGGGCTCAGCATAGACTGTGGGTTCATAAAAATGAAAACAACGATGATAGCACCCTCGATTCACTTACAGTTTAACGTAGAAGCAAAACTTGACAGTAGGCGTTGAAAACCTTTATGCACAGGGTGATTTTGGAGAAGAGAGAAGAGCACCGCATGGCCAAGGGTTCAGGAAGGTTTGGTAGAGGCAGAAGGCATAAGCCCGGGGGATTATATCGATGGAGCATGTGCCACGGCTGATTGCTGTAACATATTCACACTATGCAAATAAGATTTATATGCACTCATGTGTACAGAGCATGACAGGCTGCTGACTTTTTCCCAACAACTATTCTTCCTTTTATTTTCAACATTTAAAAATTTCATTTAAAATATTTCATTGACAAAGATGGAATATACTCTGGTGTACAATGTGATTGTGCTATGTATACAAAGTGTAATGATGACAATAACAAAATTAATTCACCACCTATCACCTTAGATCCCCAGAATTTAGTCATCACTGAAAGCTTGTACCCTTTGGCCAACATCTGTACATATCCCCTACCCCCTGTCCCCTGGCAACCACCTTCTTCTCTCTGTTTCTGTGGGTTCGTTTTGGGTTTTTTACACTCCACATAGATATAAGTGAGGTGATGTGGTTTTGCTATTTTCTATGTCTGGCTAATTTCACTTAATATAAGGCATTTTAGTTCATCCATGTTATTTCAAGTAGCAGAATTTACTTCTTTTTATGGCTGAATAGTATTCCATTGTTTGTGTCTATACCACATTTATCTGTTAATTCTTTGACAAACACTAAGGTTCTTTACGTGTCTTGGCTATTTGGGGGAAATACAGCAACAAGTTTGGGGTACAGATATCGTTTCATCGTATTAATTTTACCTTGTATTCATACTCAGAAGTGGGACTGCTTGATGGTATGATAGTTCCTTTTCTTATTTATTGAACCCAGGACCTTGCACATGCTAAGCAAGCTCTCTACCACTGCACTATATTCCCAGTCCTGGTAATTCCATTTTCAACTTTTTGAGGGTCCTTCATATTACTTTCCATAATAGCTTTCCTTTTTACACTTTTATCAGCAGTATATAAATTTTCCCTTTTCCATAACTTCATGAAAACTTACCATCTCTTGTTTTGTCACAATAGCTTACTTCATAGGTGTGAAGTAACAATTTGGTTCTGATTTTAATTTCTCTGATGGTTAGGATGTTTTGCACCTTTCCAAATACATTTTGACCTGTTCCATGTCTTCTTTGGAAAAATGCCTGTTGAAATCTTTACCTATTTTTAAAATCAGGGTGTTTGGTTTTGTTTGTTTGCTACTGAGTCTTATAAATTCCTTATATTTTTTGGATATTAACCCCTTCTCAGGCTTGCAAATATTTTTTCCCATCGTGTAGGCTGACTTTTCATCTCATTGTCACCCCTGTTGTGCCAAAGCAAGGAAGTTTGACGTGGTCTGCTTTATTTTTGCTTTTGTTACCTCCACTTTTGGGATCTTATCACAATAGTTATGGCCACAAGGAATGCCATGGAGCTTTTCCCCAGTGTTTTCTTCTAGGATTTTCATAATTTCAGACCTTACTTTTAAGTCTTCCTCTCCAATCTTTTAAAAAAATATTCACACTCCTAAGTTTTTAGCAGAGCACAAGGCCCTGAAGTCTAAATTCCTGCACCTCCCTCATTGCTCAGTGTGTCCCTGGAGTTATGTTCCTGCCTGTGGAAAGTGAGATGAAGTGTCCCATGCCACCACTGGGACGAGTCCTTAAAAATGACTATACTATGGGGCTAGAGAGGTGGCTCAGTGGTCAAACGCTTGCCTGGCATGCATGAGGACCCAGGTTCCGTCCCCAGCACCACATGCACAACTAAGTGGTGGAAAAACAAACAAACAAAAAGATGAAAATTAAAAATTTAACTCTCTTAAAAAAATGACTGTACAAGCTCTACCCATTCCATCTTTTGCTCTTCCAATTCACTGAGAAATTGGCACAACTCATGAGTTTGAATCTGAAGGTGAACTATACATTGAAGACTGGAAACTGTTCCACCAACCTGGACCATGTGCATTTGAGATGTTACATGACACAGATCAGTTTCTATCCTTTTTTTCAGTCTCTATCTTCTGCGGTTAATTCTTTCAGAAGTTAATATTGTCCTTTCATAGGCATGGTCTCATGCAATGAACTAAGAATCGAGACACCTACTTTTTGTCCCCAGATTTGCCACAAATGAGCAGTGTGCAGTTAAGCAAACTGCCATGTTTTGATCTGCTGTTCTGCGAAAAGAGGCTGTCAATATTTCAACATCATGGAATATATAATAACAACTCTCATACTTTCAGATAATGCTTTATAGTCAAAATAGAATTTTCCCTTGAAAGGAATATCATGAACTCTTAGATCAGGACATAGTGAGAGGTTTGGGGTTGGGCAAGTAGTGCTTTGTCCAGGCCATCTGCAGCTGAGATGGAAACACTTTGGACCTGGACAGGGCAGTACTGCAGATGTGTTTAGCAAAATGACTGTAAGTGCATCACCTCAATGAGCAAGTTGCTAAAACAGACAGGCAAGCTTAGGCCCACAGGCATGATGCACTGTGGTCCCTGAGTATAAGTGTCATAGCTCAAAGACAGCAAGCAAATTTACAGGTAAGTTTTCTGCAGTGCATTCTGGGTCCCTTTCTCAAGGGCTGAATATCCTACCCAGAGGCAGCAGTTTGGGCCAAGCAATCAGGAAGTGCCCTGGGTGTTAGGGAGGCAGAATTCAGACCATCCATCCAGAATGGGCAAGAAGGACAGCATTACAGTATTTCCAGCTCCCAGGCCTTGATGTGGGTATCGTGTGACTGAGATGGTCCCACTAGTGAAACAGAGCCAGAACTCTTTATCAGGCCAGGCAGGGCTGTTTAACCAGGCCCCACAGGCTGCTTCTGTTGACAGATAAGGAGTAGTTAAGAGAGACAAAAAAGAAAATTTTTCATTATCAGCAGGATGGGGACTCAAAGTCATGTATTTTGATTATTTAAGAGGGCTGGGATCTCAATTTCAATCTCATATTGAAGAGGGCCTTAGTGGGGCTTAGAGTTTTGCAAGCAGTGATGAAACATTTGCCTCATTTGACTTTTATATATTCCTGTGAGGTGGACAGGGCAGGAATCAGTAATCTGTTTTGCATATGGGGGAAATGAGGTGTCAAAAGTTTGAATGACTTCCCCAAATGATGTCCTGCAAAATAGTAAGGTCCAATCGAACCAGAACCCAGGCCTTTGGACCCACAATGGGATGCTTGGCCTTATGAGAGGGGAAACTTCCAAGCTGCCACTTTGAGAATGAGTGTCCCTGAGAGCCTGCAGAAGCTGAGCTTACAGGGCTGGTGTAGAGCGCTTCTCCCTAACTGTCCGCCCTCCCCACCCCACACATTGAACAGATCTGTCTGCTGTTTTAGCCAGGTGATTGGAGAGGATTGTTTTAGGCCACTCTTTCCTGAGGACAAAAAATGATCCCTTTGGTTTCTTGATTAGAAAGCCCAAAAGATTGAGTGACAAGGAAAAGTTTTTGATCTTGCTATTACAGTCACCTAATTAAAATGAGAGGCAGATGCTCCAACACCTAGTAATTTTCACCTCACTTACTTTGGCTCCAATTACAGCCCTTCCCTACTGACTTACACTGTTTAAATTATAAAGTCAAGAAGGAAATATGACTATTTACCTGTTTCTATTCATACATATAAGTCTAACACATTATCTTTTCTCTCCAAGCAAGAAATGTGATCACAGGCCCTCTCTTCACCCTAGAAACAGAGGGGAATAAATCTTTGTTTCTTAAAATTAAACACCAATAAGAATTCAAATCATCCAACGCCTAAATCAAACTTCAATAGACAATTCCCACCCCACCCCCACACACACTGTCCCCAAGAAAGGAGGAGGCAGGTCCTCAGTACAATGATAGCATTTGTAATCCACGCTTCAGAATATATAACTTCTTTTTCAAAGTTAACTGGCAATTGACTCTGACCCTTTGGATCGGGGAAAGTTAATTGCTTCAAAGTTGTTACCTTTATTGAGTAGCTAATTAAATAAATAGTATCACAAGGTGGTGGAATTACCTATATATTTTATACCAGAGTTACCATAGCTGATTGCAAGCAAGCTTCCTTATTTACTAAAAAGCACATTTGTGTGTTGAGAGAGAGCTTTGTAGACTGGGAACAGGGCTTTAATTGTTGAAGAAGCAAGCAACTATCAACCCACAAAGCAGAAAAAGGACAGGGGGCTCAAAAAAATGCCCATCTTCTTCTCCTTCTGAGCAGCATTTGAGATCAGCTGTTAGGGGGGCAAGTTGGAGATGCTGGCTCCTTTAGAGTGCTTGGAGCAGAGCTGTGTGGCACCTGGTGGGGTCACACTGCCCCCAGGGCAGTATGGAGGCTGCAGACCACTCCAGGGAAGCCCACCCTGTCTCTCCCACACCTACTGCTCTCACAGTTCATTAATTTGAGGAGGGCGGGTCAGTGGCCATAGCAACATGGAACATGGTGCAGTGGCCATGAGGACAAAAATCTGTGTTTATGTGGAGGTGATCTCTGTCTCTGTTTCCTGAAAGATTTTTCTAGGCCCTGCAACAAATCATTTGGCCATTGATGTTGTCAATGAAGTCCAGTTGCACAGTTGGTACCCACAGTGTCTAAGTGGCCTATGGGACTGATGTGGAAAGATAATGGTGGATAATTCTTACTGGACTCTTTCTTTCCTGCTGCTATTATTTCAGTCCTCTGTGAAAGGAAGCCTGGGAAAATTCATCACCTTTCTAGGTATAAGGAATTTCTTCTCACTCCCAATTCATCCTGGTTTCTTGTAAGCTTCTCACATGTCCTCAGTGATCTGTGTGGCATGGATTGGATGAAGCAGCCATCAAACTTGAGCCTTGCTTCCTTTTTCTTCCATAGAGACGGTCCATTGCTGCCCCTGAAGTGGTGGGTGTTCCCTAAGAAGAGAGGCCACTGAGTTCAGCTTCAGTTCTCCTCTGCTTTTTTGACAGTTCCTAAAACACTGTTGGCAGCAGGGCTCTGCAGACGACACAGGAAGGAAGAGATGTTTCTTTAATGATGGAAAAATATTAGAGCACAATGCCCTTAAAATAGATCATGTGTGGCTAGCCTTTATTTTGAGGACTTTATTGTTGTGACCATCTCTCCTGGGAAATGCTGTAGGAGACTCTTCCCCTTCAGTGAAGCAAAGTAATTGTGTAACCTGAGGTGTCCCTGAGAGAGCTGCAGAGCTGTGGGGATGATGTCAACATCCAGGTTTTAGAAACAGACTACATTTTTATGTTGATCAGTGCTCCTTTCCAAACTCTGATTTCTGAAAAATGGGGATGATCAGGTATATGCTGCCCATCCCATAAGGTTGCCCTGAAGATCAAGTAATACGATGGATAAGATTATGTTTGCAAACTGTAAAATGCTACAGATGCAAAATATCACTGTCATTGACAGGTGGAAGCCCTGCTGTCTCTTGTCTGGGTATTAGACTTTTCTTTTTAATGAAATAAACCTTAGGCCTATCATTGAAATTCATACATTGGCACAGACTCAGGATGAGATGTGCAAAACATTCAGTGTCCACACCAGAGAACTGATGCTACGTTTGGCTGAGATCAGCCCACCCTCTCACCTCCTGTGACATGGTCAGGTCAGTGTCATGATGCCCCAGAAACAAAGGGTGGTTCCCAGACTGATTTTTCATCATCTTCCTTATCCTAGAATCCTATCCAAGTTTTGTTACTGTTGGTATCCTGGCATTTGGTATTGCAAATCAATGTTACCTTCATATTTCTCTCCCCTCCCCTTCTGAAAACCATCAATGAAAAAAATGCTTCTGATTTCATGGTTACCTACTTTTCTCTTTCATTAGCTTCCCCTTATTTGGACCATGATTACAGCCCGTTAGCAGAGGGGATGACTTGACTGGGGATGGTGTTAATGATTCTCAAGAGAGTCTTCCATCTGCAGGTGATTAGAAAGAATAAAGAAGTTGTTAGCCATCTCAGCCAGTGTGGATGGGCTGTACGGGACCCTTGTCCAGGCTCCTTTGCTAATGATCTTGCTCCCATTTCTGGAACACAGCTCACATTTGACCAGAAAGTGCTTAGGTAGGACCCACGTTTTATCAGGAAAAGGGATGAGAGCACTTCCAAAGGGTCAAGTTTCAGCAGACATGGGTTCTGACCTTTGTAACATTTTTGGTGTGAGGCATCAAGAGAAAAAAAACATTGTGCGCAAATTGTGCATGGACGTGTTTGCAGAGGGGGTGGCCCCTTCCCCCACCCCTCTGCTGCTTCCCTTAATTTGCTCAGATTTCATTTCCATTTACTAGGGGACATCTGCACATTTTTCTGCCCAGCCACATTTAATGCACATCAGTTCAGCCCTAACCCTCTGTTGAGGTCAACTGCGGTCCACTTCCGGGCATCCAGGGGGTGGGGGAGGGGTTAGAGCAAAGGATACACAATACCCTAAATGGAATATTGAAGATCCCCATCTGTCTGGCAGTTCCAATCAATAAATGGGAGCCCTTCCACCCACTTCTGTAAGAGAGACACGTTACCACCTGGTTTTAAGACAAGCATGAGATGTGGGTTTCTAAGGGTTACTGATTCCCAACACCCAGCTGTCAGAGCGCTGAGCCAGGAAAAGGATATGCTCTTAATCGTGTTATTTTGTCACTAAAGGGTTCTTTTAAATCTCCCTTACCCCTTTCCCTGAAGAAAAATTTACCAGTATCTGAAATTGGAGGACTTTCTCATATTTTTCACTCACTGAAGGATTTTTTTTAATGAATTTTTCAAAAATAAAACTTAGGACCATGGTTCTGGGGTGTCTTTTTTGGCTTCAGCCAAATTGCAGCATTGAAGAAGGACACCAGCTTGTGTTTATCTGACATGCCACTCAAGGAAAGCAGTTAGGTCCAAGGTGTCAGCTCTGGACCCATGAAGCACCTTTCGTGGTCTGTATTGATTCAGCCACTCCCTCAGGCACAGTGGTCTAAAGATACACTGCAGAAATCTTCAGCCCCGTTGATAAGCACATAACCAAGCAAATGCAGAAATTAAAAATGAGTTGTCTGATGCATTTTTTGTGTCTACATGAGGACATCCCTGGGGGTCCTAGCTAAAATATTGGCTACACCTGTTCAATCTCTGTCACCTCTTCACCAGACCAGAACAAAGCTGACTACAACAAAAAGCACCAGACAAGTATTAGGTTGCACTGCAGAGATTGTTTGCTTCAGACTCCTGTGATCTGAGCTTCTGCCCACCCCCTTCCCTTATCCCAGTTAGAGGACTCTGTCACGTCCAGCTGGGGAAGGATGATACATGTATGCAGGGCTTCCGTGAGAAAGGATGACTGAGAGGGAGATGCTGGAGTCGAGTCTTTCAGACTACTAGTGCTCTGAATGCATGAGGGTAAGAGGCAAGGAATTTTCCTTCTGCTTAACTGCTCTCCACCAGCTTTGAGATCACTGCAAATCCTTCACTAAGTGGACCTCAGCTTCCCCACCTTTATTGTGTGTGTGTGACTAGCTGTTAGCCATCCTGGGTTCTCCCACAGGACATTTGTATATAACTGGGTAGAGCAAATCTGTAAGTCACACTAGGACAAGGAAGCTCTTCTGTCTGGCAAAAGAAAGGACAAAGACAGCTGATTCAATGTTTCCCAGAGAATCTGAAATTGGATATAGGTTTTCACTTGTGTTGTTCCTACCAACTTGGCATGTCATTTGGCACAACGCCCGGCTGCCTCTCCCTGGACCAATCCATTATGCACATTACTGCCAGGTAGATTTCTAAGGCACTAACACATGTGCTTGCTGCTTCACACCCTCCCAGCAGGGCTGTGCTCCACTACACAGCGGCTCCAACCCTCACACAAGAGAACCAGGCAACTCCTGGTCCACCCCAGACTCCCTCCATTGCCTTGTCCTGCCGGGCTCTCAGGGGCCCTCACTTGTAAGCAGCACACTTGGTGTCTTTGCACCAGATCTCTTCTGGTCCTGGTTAGTTCTCCAGACAACTCATGTAAGAACCAGTTCAAAAGTTCCATATGGGCTAAGCAGCTCAGTGGTTGGAGTGCTTGCCTGGCATGCACAAGGACCCAGGTTTGAACCTCAGCACCACGCATAGACTAAGTGTCAGAGAAGTAAAGGTCAGATGAAAAAAATAAATAAAACTGATTGATTCTCTTTTTCTCTCACACTCCTTCCCTCCCTCTTTCAAAAGAAAAAGTTGCCACATGACCCTAACCTTTGGGAAGCTTCCTCATTAACAACAGTGCTTGCTAATGGTAATTCCAGGGGCCGTGTCAATCTCTCTTTGTAAACGAGAAGACAGGAACTATGCCTAGTCAACTGGGTGCCTAACAGTGCCTGGCACTATGAATTCACTTCACAAAATACAATCCAGAACGATGGGAAAAGACGGCTGCGCTGGACCAAGAGATCATTGTAGGTGTGAACTCCTGCCATCGCCTGCAGCTTCCCACACTCAAACTGACCTAAAGCATTAAAAAAAAAAAAAAAAAAAAACACACACACACACACAAAAAAAACCAAAACAAAACAACAACAACAACAAAAACATAACTTCAGAAGGTCAGCAGTAAAATACTTTGGCCAAGGACTTATTTAAATAACTGCTTTTAAAAATACCCCAGAGGGGAAAATCTGATCCAGGCATTTCATAATGCTCTTCTGCAAAATAAAAATCAAGTACTGCATCCCAATATACCTCCAACCGTGTCTTCTGAGTTCTAAGAAAGAAATGCTAACAAGGAGTAAAATCTAGCACCCTTCACCTTATTAATATGTAAAAAGGCTGAAGTCACATCTGTGCAAGGATCTATTTTTAGTGGACCCTACATACTAAAATCCTAGCCTTGATCTCCTAAACTATCAAGTCTACCATAAATGTTTGATGATGAACAAGCCCATAAAAAGAAAACGCATAAAATGAATAGAGGGAGTCAGTGCGTGCTCTGCCTTTTAATCACCGGTGGCTTCTGCTAAAACCCTGCTGCAGGCTGGGTGCAGGCATAGAAAACACATGGATAATTTGGGTGGGGGGATCAGGGTGTGGCTATCACAAACAGATGCATCAAACTACATAAGTACTTATGCTAGGAATGTAGATAGAGATGGAAAAAGAGGGGAACCGTGCTCAAAAGGAGCAGAGGGTAAGGAAAGTGGCTAAAAAAAGAAAAAATTTAAATTTAAGAAATTAAAAGAAAAAAGTATTCAGGACACCGAAATTAATGTAGAACAGTCTGGTTTTATTACTTTTCAGTAATAAAGAGCCTTTTTCTTGCTTTTTTTCTTTTTTCCCTTTTTTTCATTTCTTTCTTTTTTTTTTTCTTTTTTACAACATACACTAAGTCGTGAATCAGATGTTAGGGGATGTGGAGATGGAAAGTTGGTGACATCACAATATTTTTACAACTTTACAACAAATATAAATCTGAGTTTGTTGCATCTACAGTGTCTAGCAGGGTGGACAGCAAAGGCACACTCGGGTTTATGGACCCTTCCCCCAGTGGGGAAGAGAAAGGGGAAACACTTAACTGCAGAAGACCAGCTCAATACATGTGGGCATTGTAGGGTTAACACCGCAAGTGGCAGGTGGTGGGATGCAGGGATAAGGGTTTTGTAAGTTTTGACACAAATCTCCTTAACACAGCTGAGACAATGATGCCCACAAACATGGACATCAGATTGCGCTCAAGTTGACGGGTGGTGGGCATGAATGACACTGTCAAAATTCTTGGGGGTCAAGCACAGAGGAGAAGGTAGCAGGGTGATACACACCCATCATCTCCCTAACTTCTGCATTTTTGAAGAAAAGGGAGAAAACAGTATCTTGATTTCTAGGCAAGTCTTCTAGAAACCATGGTTTCAGGGTACAATGTTCACGGAATGCGAACAGGGACTCCACAGAAAACAGCAATGACCTACCTGAACAACAGCGAACTTAGAGGAACCCTCGAGCAAAGGGCTGTGCACGCATGCACTCACCAGCCGCGACACTCAGGTCTCAAGGTGATGCTGATTATGCAGGCACCACTTTTCCCTAACTGACTCAGACTGTCTCTGAAAGTTTTCCAAAAAAATTTTAACAACAAAACTAAACCCAGAAGATTAAACCAGAAATAGAGACAAGGAGACCACCAAATATACTGTTGAACGGTTGAAAAAATAAACACTAACAACGGACAATAATGCTTATGGTTTATAGTATGTTGACAATTCTTTTGTTTGTGATAGAGTAAACAAAAGTCCCTTCTGTGTGTTTGAATGAAATGAGAATCAAAGGGAGGGAAACACAGGCCATCCCCTCCTACCATCTCAAAACAATAACAAAATGATAAAGAAATAAAAAAAACCCCACAAAACTTTGCCCCAGTCAATGTGTTTGCAGCATCCATGGTGGCTGACCTTGTACTTCAAGTTACTCTTTAATCACAGCAGGGACCAGCCTGTCTGCATCTATTTCCAGGTCGTTTCTTTGTGTGCCGTGCATGTGCAGCTCAGCTTGGAGACTCCTCCCAGGTGCCTGCCTGATGGCACACAGCGTATTCTCCAGCCAGTAGACACAGCAGAGTGAGGACTGGGACTTCAGTCGCTTTTCTGCTGGATGTCACCGTATTGAAATGATCAAAGAACATAAGGGAAGCAGGGGCTCTGGAGGAAAGGGGTTCGCCACCCATAAGGCTGGGGTCCATGCTCGGCAGCACAGCCAAAGGACAGTTTGAGTTGGCAGGACTAGAAGGCAGTGTGAATTGGAGGGTGCGATGCCACCCAGTGCTCCTAGGCTGCGGCATTAGGACCATCACCATCGTGTTCTTCCATCTGCTTCACTCCAAACCTCCAGAGGGCTGGAGCACGGGTGGGGGGAGGAAGGATTAAATAAATATCTGCTTTTATTTCAAAAGGAAGGAAGAATTGACCATAAAGACAGTTTACAGGTGTACACAACTCAGGGTGTAAGGCACAAATTTACATGTGGAAAACAAGCTATTCACAGATGTAACCCCACGAAAAACCCGTGTGATCAAACCATTAAGTTATGCAAGGTAGCAGCCAGCATATTAATTATTTCACACTGATTGTGGATTTCGCTTACTGTCTCACATGCAAGGTGGAATGAGATGGCAGATCTCAAGCTGGTGCCTTCTCAGAAAGTAGGGACCACTGACAGAGCCATGTCGGCAGCAATGGGACACATGTGCCATTCTAAGTTTCTCTTCCTAGTTGCTTTACAAGATAGGATCTGGAAGGACTCTGAAACTGGTGATTTTTTTTGCATGTTATAGGCCAGAGACCTGACCAGCAAATTAACTGGTAGATTTAAATAAATATTCCCCTCTTAATGCTTTCCTTTAGCTACAGACCAGACAGTCCAAACACAAAGCTCAGAATTCCAGCTCCAACTTATTTACTCAGTGAATTTATTGTAAAAATAAAGAAACTCAATTATTCCAGTTAATGGATTTCACGTTAAATAGTTTAACTTTCAATGGGCTTCAGAAGAGCTGTTCATAGGATGATATATGGAAGAGTCCTTTCCTTAAGGAAAAAAAAAGAGTGAACAATAAATAAAGAGTTACTTGCGTTAACGGTCACGTTATTTCATTAAAAGAGAGGAGGAGCAGAAATCTATGACATAGTTGCCCAACATGGCATTTATCTGCTATAACAGAAAGCTGTAACACTGGTGGGCATTTCACAGTATCTGCGCATAGTAAACTTCTGCCATTGTTAAAGTCTGAGTTAGAATTATCAATGGATTCTTTATATTCTTTTTTTTTTTTAATTTTCATGATTTTTTAAAAAAATGTATTTGTGTTTTGCAGTTTGGAACGCTACCCGAGTTTGGCAACGCCCCATGCAGTCATGGACAAAATGTTGTGGTTGCTGTTCACCTTTGTGTGTGTGTGTGTATGTGTGTGTGTGTGTGTGCGTGTGCATGTGCGTGTCTGCGTGGGTAGTGGGGTGGGTATGTGCTTTTGGCTCATGTTTGTGATGACAACTGAAGTCTTTTGTGGGTCCAACCTGCTGTAGGGTGTGGAGAAGGGTGAAGGAAGAGAATGGAGGTGAGTCCCACTGTTGCGAACCTTCACCAAACCACGCGGCCCAATTTCCGAGAGTACCCCTGTGTCCCAGAGAGGAGGACCCCACGTCCCCAGCTCTGCCACGGCGTCTTGGTCTGGTGGCTACTTCAGGCAGTTGAGAACCTTGCTGAGTGGAGCGGGGCGCCTCGCCTTGCCTGCTGGTTCGACTCCTGACCCCCTCCCCCTGGGATTATGTACACGCATCATTGGGTTTCATGGATGTGGAAAGGGGGGCAAAGGAAGGTTTGGGAGGTACATCTGGCTTTAGCGAGGGTGTACGCTTCAGCCCTGACCTCGTCAGTGAGTTGTAGGTGTTGAGGCTGGGCTGCCTCGAAACAGTCACGGTCTGGCCCGATGGCTGGGAGCTGTGCACCTGGATAGAGTCCACCCTCTGAGGGGCGGGAGGCGGGTTGTCTCCTCTGCCAAAGCTCTGGTTTCTGGAGAGGTGAGAGGAATTGGAGGAGTTAGTATTGTTTCTTTTGAGAGTGGCAGCCTGGTGGCTTCTCGTGAGTGAGTTTGTGGGGTAGCTCCTCTTATAGTCAACCCCATAGGAGGAGGAGTGGTGCATCTCCAGTCGCTTGCTCAGGCCATTCTGGGACAGGGAGGCTCCCGGAGGGCCTAGGGAGGCCTCACGCTGTGGGACCTTGGGGGGCAGGCTGTCTGGGTCCTCCACCAGGCCCACCCCATGGTTGGGACTCTTGCTGCTGAGATGATCCTTGATGGTCTTGTACTCCAGGGTGGCGGCCTGGTCCTCCAGGGCCATGTGGGCCACATCGCTCAGTTTGGGCTGGTCCACATACTCATGCTGGTAGCCCTGCTGCGTGATGGGCAGGACCACCACACTGGGGATGTGGCTGGGGGAAGCCCGGAGCGGCAGGTCCGTGGGAATCACAGGGGAGCCCATGGGGGGCATGTCCTTCGTGCAGGCGTTGATGAGGTTCTGGTTCCTCTCCCACTCCCGGCTGCCGCGGCTGGGCTTCCGCTTCTGCTGCAGCGTCGGTGTGGACTCGGGGGTGGGCAGGGCTGTGAGGTCCAAGTGGTGCTGGTCAGCTTTAATGAGCATCTTGGCTGTGTTGCTGGGTGTGGCAAGCTTGCCATTGTGCATGAGTGGCGTGAGGATGGCCTCCGGCTTTGGATCTTTGGACTGGGTGTCCCCAAAGAGGCCACTGAGCTTGGTGACGCTGCTCATGGATCCCCGGCGTGAGTGGGTAAGCTCCTTCTCCTTGCGCTGCACCACAGCCACATCTTTGCGCCGGTGATCACAGACACAATACACGATGATGCCAGAGAAGACGGCCCCCATGACGAAAGCCAGAATGACTGCAATGGCCAAGAGGGTGACAGGAACGAGCTGATCGTGGCCTTTGAGGTAGCTTTCCCGAATCACTCCTGCAACAGACATCACATATGGTGTTAAGAAGTGAAAACACACCATGAAGCACGCTGTTGCTCCACACTCACCCTGTTAATTACTAACAGTAATAAGTGACAGTAGCACCTCTGGGCAACTTGTCTTTGGGGTGCAGCTTGCCAAATATTAATCTATTAACCTCCCCCCCAATGCACCATATGTAAATTGACTTCATTTGTTGCCTTTGTGTTTTTCTCTCTCTCTCCAGTACATGCTGCTTCTAGTTAGCTTCATTCCATGGAATGTGGCAAGTCTGGGCTTTCAAAATTTATTTATCTCTTTCCCTCTTCACCTCTTTTCAGTGTTCCCCTATAGAATTAAGAGAATAGACATTCCGAGTCTAGAGGAAGAGGGAGGAGCTCTACGCATGGTAAATGAACGAATCAAGTATAAGCCCAGCGTCCAGGCTGGACATTTTCTCATGACTTCCGCATGGCACCAGGGCCTCTGTCTGGAGAAAAGTATGTTTGCTTTTCAAGCAACTGGAGGATAGAGGGTGTATGTCACTAATCGTGAAAGAAAAGAGCTGAAGCTCACAGAAGACAAGGTTTATGCTTATTTTGCATAAAAAACTTTCTCAATTTCAGATAAATATCCTGAATATTTGAAGGAAGCTCTCTCCTTGCTGGAATTGAAAGAATATTTAGAAAAAAGACCAGTTGAGGCCCTGTAGTGGGTTTGAAAAGTGTCAAGTCCCATTATTATGCTCGGAGTTTGCTGTCACCGTGAGATTCTTCAGCAGAGTTAATCTCTTCAATTTAATAAAAATTATGTGGCTACACCGATCTATACTCTTACAGTACATTAACCAACATGCTGCATTTCTGAGGAAAGTCATTCTCCCTGTTCCTGCTTAATCAGACACCAAGCTGAGTGATTCTAATCAAATGCAAACACCCGAAGCTTTTACTTTTTTTTAATACCAAGTGAGAATACACATCACAATTGTCAGATCTCAAGTGCTTGATGCAGTAGCTAAAAAAAATAAATTCTCAAATACCTCAATTCCTGCCTCTGGAGAGTGAAAGAACATGAATACATTACTGGCACTGCATGGGCTGAGGAAATGTAAACATTGTTCCTATTATGGAAACGAGAGCAAGACAGAAAATGTACCTTCTCTAGTCTCCAGAGACACATTTTCATCTACTAAATCAAACCTTTCTGGAATATGTTGAATGTATTTTACTGGCAGGTATCAGTGGCACTGAATTAGAATGAAATGAAATAAAAATCTCTACCCCTTTCCAAACCCACAACATGCAACCCTTAAACTTCAGCTGAAACGTTTTCCTTTATGTCACAGTTGAGACCTTGAAGAAATGGAGCTTTTTCACGTGGCAGGGTGGGGTGAGAGGCGGGGGTATATCTTGCTAAAGTATTTGACGCTTTTAAAACCCAGAAACCTCAGCCTGAAGATGACATTCTGTTCTTTCTAGAGGATTTTCCTCCCCTTCCCCTCACTTGTGACATCATATTTGGTTGCTGTGGAAATGACTGTCCTGCGACAAAGGATTGTAACTCCACGTGGTAATCAATAAAAGCAGCAAATACCTTTTAAGAACAAAGATTCTATAATTAAACAAATACCCTGGGAGATGAGAGGCAGTTGCCCTGAGGAAGGAGTGTTTAAATGGTAAGATAGATATTCAACAGTTTCTAAGCGTGATACTTGTCAAATCTTTCCAGATTTACTTTCATGTACTTTTAAAGTGTAGAGATAGATAAGCAATAAAAGCAGCAGGAAGAGTTGGCTTTAACCCACACCTTTTATGTGTGGAGCACCCCAAACAGTGGGTGTCTTGCATTCAAATATGTTTTAATACCTAGTCAACCAAGAGAATGTGCTAATGAAACTTTCTTCCTAAAATTTGCATTTCCTTGTTATGCTAAAATAGAAAGTGATTTTCCTTCAATTTTGATTGTGTGTAGGGTTCTATTGCACACCATTCTTAACCACCCACACATAATTGCATGAAAATGTACACCTGTGAACAAGATGGGTTTGCTTTCCCTCAGGGACTTGTGATTTCAGTGGTGCCTAACAGGTTAGCTAACTACCCACACTGATGGTGGGTAGTAAGGAAAAATTTTTAATAGTAACAGGTAAGGGACTGTGTAGTTTAATAGGAAGCTATCTATAACTGACATTAGCAGTGTACAGTTTGAACTGACCTCTTGGTTTAAGAGGAACATGGAAAGAGTAAGGTTGAAGTCCAGCATTGAGACTAGATTTCTGCTTGACTCCAATTTAACCTCACTTGACCCTAGTCTTCCTCAATCATCAGGTGAAAAGTGTTTTCTTTCATTACCATGAAGTTAGTGATCAGCAAAGGGACCTCAGGGCGGGAATTGACTCTAGCTGACCCATGGTGTAATAAGTTAGGAACGGCATGTGGGTTCCTAACAGAATCAGCAACAAGAACAGCCTGAGGAAATAATGATCTTTGTTCTTGAGATTTGCAGAACAAAAAGCATCTCCTGACCAGATGTACTTACTTTGACCACAAACTCCTACCTGTGCATAGGCATCCACCACTCTGTGATCACCGTCTTCTATATAAAGTACTTTGCAGTGGCAAGATGGCCTTTTAGCGTGAGAATGTTCTACGTCTTCCAATGGGTAGTGTATCATAATAAAGTTCTATGTCTACCAGTCTTGCTGGTCGACTGGTTTCTGGCATCTGAGTGAGCAGTGCAAGCCTTTTGCACAGTAACAAGTCTAGGACTATTCATTTATTTCATTGAGAAAGCTGCACAATTTGGGGGACTGGAGCGGTAGCTTAGTGGTTGGAGCGCTTGCCTCACATGCATGATGAGGACCTGGGTTCGAACCCCAGCACCACCTACACAGCTGAGTGTTGGAGAAACAAACTGGATGGTAAAGTAAATAGAATTGATCCTCTCTCTCTCTCTCTAACTGCACAATTTTCAAATTTATCCATTGCTTCTTAACTTTTATCTCTTTTTTTCGTGTCTGAAGCTCTTTAGCTCAGATTCATGGAAACACTTGCTCTTTCACTAGGAAAGACTTTTAATGGATGACATTTGAGTTAAGAGTTTTGTTTGTTTGTTTGTTAACAAGTCAAGTAGGATCTGACCTTTGAAGAAACTGGTGTCTTAGGCAGGTCCCCCCCCAATCTCATTTTGTTATGTAAATAGTACCTTTAAAAACCTTTATGACTCATTTCATTTTTTAGATCTAGAGGCAGTAGACATCCCTCATCTGTTTGGGCAAATTCAGAAACCCCACCCCAAATAAGAAACTGATCAGAGATTAATTTGAAAGTGCAGTTGAAGAATATAAGGTTAAATGTCATTTTTGGAAAGGCCTTTCTGAACAAAACTTTCTGCTTACATCAAGTAAAGGACTAGGAGCATTCATGCAGATGATCAAATCAACTGTGTGGGCTGGGGATGTATGCCTATCTAGTATACGCAAGGTCCTGGGTTCAATCCCTAGCACTGCAAACAAAACTCTGTGGCCTGACGATCATGAAGGATGCAACACATCACGCCTGACTGAGAGGTTGGTGGTGGTGATACAAGCACCACAAGAGATACCTTGCATCTTGGGCTTTCATCTACAGGCTGGGTGACCTTTTGGCAAGAGAGTTAAAATCTCTGGGCCTCAGTTTTTTTCATCTGTGATGTGGGATCAACACAATCTTTTTGCCTTACTGAGTTAGACAAATCAAATAAGAATAGGAAAGAGCTTAAATGCTTTAGTTTGCTGGACACATCTAAAGGTCAAAAGAAGCTACAAGATAAGTGGTGGGTTAGCAGCTCATAGAGGACTTCGGAAGGGTGGTCACAGCTTCTCCAATTGGTTCTATTAGTTATCAATCTCCCAGAGCAGAGGAGCAGCCGGGTTCTTCCCTGCTCCAAATCTTGTGCTATCCAAATGTGGCCAAGGAGATGAGAGGAAATATTAAAGCACTGACATAGGGGAACATCTCTTTCTGAACTGTCTATAGGACCTGAAGTTTGAAATAATTAAAGTTAAAACTGGAAAATGTCAAGCAAAACAAAGCAATTATATATTCCTGGTGGAGGAATAATCTTACAATTTCTCAAGGATGGGAATCATGTATTATTTGCATTTATACCCCTGGCCACCCCCAGGGGCTCAGAATAGTATAGCTAAATCCATGACTGCAGAACACAGGAGTTTTCAATACATCAGAAAGACATTTTTAAATGCACCTCTAAACTTATACATCATCTTTGGAGTGACTATAACCTTGCTTTTGAAGTCACAGGAAGGAATTATATCTTTAATCATAATAAAATTCTAATAGTAGTATCTATTGGGCAAATGCAAAGAAATCTATAAAGGTGCTCAGTACTTGTTCAAAACAAGAGAAACTATTTTGAAAATAAAAAGAAATTGGCTCTGGGATAATTCCAAAAGAGCCAATAAGGGTAAATGGGTTATTTGTAACAACTGGGTGCTCCAGTGGAATTGAATAATTCAGAACAAAATCATCTTGAAAGGGCGACAGGCTGGAGCTGGAGTGAGCATACTTTGCTTCAGACTTTGGATGGAAGCCCTGGGGAAGTGCAAAGCCTTTGTAGGGTGGTATGCTCCCCTGCCCAGGGGTCCCCACGCTGCAGAGGAACTATCAGGGTAGGCTTCTTCCCTGGGGTATTGAAACGTGTCCTCTATCAACCCCAGGCCTTCTGCTCTCATCAATTGAAAATGGGGCATTAGTAATGAAAACACTATTTGAAACATCCTTTGCATTGATTCATTAACCACCAGCTATTTCTCACCAGTCATGGGGTGCTAAACGGTTATTCTTTCCACCTTCCTATTGCAGGAAGCAAGACACACAATGGCTTAGCGATTTCTCTGAAATCATGACTTAAATTGGCAGAACTGAAAAAGAATAGAATCTCCACCTTTTTTCTACTTGAGGTGAGAGTTTTCAGATGCTGCCAGGAGGCCTCAATGAGGCAGCCTGAAGTTCTTTAGAGGCCAATGTAATGAAAAGCTTATGGATGACCCTGCTTCCCAGTCCAAAACAACATGTAATTATAAATAAGAACAATTATAAACTGCAAAGAGGAAGTCCGATATAGTTCTGAAATTTCCTGTGATGACCTTGTTAATGATCTCTGAAATATCAAGCATCACTGCATTCTCGTAAAAATATGGCTTCTGGTAGGACTGCTCCCAAGTCTCCAGGACTGTGCACAGAGGCAGGGGTGGGGAGAACACAAGGCTCAGGGACAGCTTGCTTTAGAAATGATGCTGTGTCCTAACTCAGGGCTGGATTGTGATTCTCTTGTTGTCTTTATTATTGTTCTGGGTATAATAAGGTTTCAGCCCCAAGCATCTTTGTGGTTGCCTTAACAAATGTTTCCTGATAAAGCGCTGTGCTAGGTTTTGGGACAAAGGTAAAAGAAGCATAAATCAGTAAATAGAAGGCAGGAACTTGCATATAACTCTATTTGAAATGTGATGAAGTGACCTTTCTATGTCAACGGTGGGCAACAGTTTCACCTAGGGGATGATATTTGCACTATGCCTTAAAGAGGCATAAGGGGGCTGGAGCGGTGGCTCAGTGATTATGGCCCTTGCCTTGCATGCATGAGGACGTGGGTTTGAACTCCAACTCCATGCACACAATGAAGTGTTGGAGCAATGGAAGCAACATGAAAAAATGAATAAAATTGATTCTTTCTCTCACTGTCCCTCTCACTGCATAGGATTTCAGCTGGAGTGCAGAATGCAACAAAAACCAAGGTGTGGAGGGAAGGAAAGGGAAAACTATTCAGAAAGAGTGAATGATCTGACTTCCTTCTGGTTCCTTATGCCTTAGGCACAAACCTCCATGCTGGACTGTCCCTTGCTTCTAGGCTTTCCCACTGGCTGCTCCTTCTGCTTGAAACATCCCACCCTCCACCTTCCCGCACACGCAGTCCTATCCTTGAATATCTCAACCTCAGTGCAGCAGCCTTCTTCCACTTCTCAGAGCAGAGGAGCTCTTTGTTCCACAAGAGTCCCCAGAGCCCTGTTCTTCCTTTATCCTAAATCATCACTCCTAAGATATTGCTTTTATGTTTCTTTTTCTCATCTAGACTTCTCTAAAAGGGAGGAATTCACCACTGAATTCTGAGATATAAAGGTGCTCGGTAATTACCTGTTAAATCAAGAATAAATAAATGTGTGAATGATTGAGTACATACAGAGAAAAGATATGAGCTGCACAAGCGGTCTAGAATGGCCAAAAGATGTTTGGAAGACCTCTCAGTTTTGGAAAGAAAATTCTTAGCTAATTTACATTCAATTTCAAGGGACTTCTTGCCCAACGAAGCTGAGTTCCAGCTCGCTGTACTCCACAATTAATCCATTAAAAACTACTGGTTTCAAAAGTCAATATCTTTGTATAAAAAGTTTATTATTAGTGTTTTTAAAAATTAACTGTCATTCTTCAAATATTCTTATCCCCTGCACCTTACCCAGATAGCTGGAAAGTATTATCTGTCCTACCAAATTATGAAGCAAAACAAATATGTAAAATCAATTGCACCTACTAAGTTAAATACCAAGGAAGAGCCCTACCCACCCCCACCCCAATTACTTCTCTAAATGTGTATGACCTAGGCATTCAGTAACTCGAAATGGTTAAGTGTGCACTCTCACCCTTGCTTGTTCACTGGGCTGCCTGTTTCTGAGCTGCTGTGATATGATGGATGTGTCTGTCTCCATAGTGAAGTGATTAATAGGCATCTGTGTAAAGCGGACCTGGTGACCACAAAGACAACAAAGCCCCTCTGTGTCCTTTAGAGAAATAACGCAAAGGCTAAAAGGAGGATGGACGTTTCCTCCATCACTGAGCCAGAGAGGGTTTGTGTTGGGTCTGAGAGCTAAGAAAGATGGCAAATCACCAAGAAAAGCCCCCAGAGTAGGAGCCCCTAAAATAGACTCTTGATTCTGCTTTATAGTAAGACAAGCCTGCAATTTCCTTGAAATCCTCATAACAACTTGGGTGAATGGAATCTAACAACCCAATTTTTCTTGTTTGAAAATCTTATTGCAATGAAATGCCAGGCTCACAGGCCTGTGAGGTGATCTGAATGAACAAACTAATCACAAGCCAAGCACCACAAGGCCAACCACACAGGGCCCGCTGTAATCCCTATTAAGGAGAAAAGAAAACAAATAGGGGGGAAACCCCAACTGGAGACAATTTATCCTCTGCGCCACACCCCAGCCAATCGAGATGACCACACGGAAAGCGAAATGGGAGCGCTTTGTGGTTATCTCGGCAGGAAGCAGCCTTCAAGGGAGCCTTCTTGTCTTACGGCATAATGGGAACCAGATGTCTGAGGAATAAACTGAACCGCCGGCAGCCATGCAAATGGGCTCAGAGTTTATAACTCAAACTTTCCTTTTCCTCTTATTTTTTATTTCTTTTGATTTTCCTGGCAGGCTGAAGATTAGGTATTGGGAGGGGCATGGTGTAAGGTTAGTGCCCATGCCAAAGTAGAGGCAGCTTCCTAGCTGTTGAATATCCTCAGTTCAAAAGTTATTTTAAAACTTACACATTGAAATAATGCTTGCTGTGGCTGACTGCGGATGAGCCCACTTCCACTTCCAGCACCTCTGAAATTGATGAATTTGGGGTTGGGATATCATCACAGGGAGAGTGAACATGATACTCATTGGATTTTCTTTCTTTTTCCCTGTGTGCTCTGTTCACTGATGCCCCCCTGATCCATTTTTAGACTTCAGCATTGCCAATGGAAAGATACCTTCCTTACCCAGCTCATGGACTGATGTCCAGAATGAGAGTCATAACAGGACAATTTCTAAAAGCCATGCCTAGGAATATTGGTGTGTGGTTCTGTTTTAGAATTGTGTTTTAATTCTTAAATGCATTTTATTTTTAAGGCAATTTAAAATTTTTTATTGATGCATTATAATTATATGTAATAGTGGGATTGTTATATATTCGTACTTGCACACAATATACCAATATAGTTCGGTCACTTTTGTTCCCCAGTGTCTCCCCTTTCATCTTGTTGATCCCCTTTCCTCTACCCGTCTCTATTTTCAAGAGAAAATTCCACCCCTGGCATTTTTTTTCCTTTTTGGTAACAAATATTTTAGATAGGCAGTTTTTGCAGAATTTTCAAGGTTTATTTTTCTATCTTGAGGTTTTCTTTCTAAATATGACTGGAAACCCAACATCTGTGTGCTTTTTGAAAGCAGACAAAGCATTTCTATTTTCCAACTTCCTGGTCCCATCTTCTTCCTTTGCTCTCTCATAGGGCATCAAAGCTGCACATTTTTTTAAAAATGTGAAATTCAGATAATTCATTGTTTGGAGTATTGGCAGTGCTTTGATTTTTCTCTCCAAAACAAAGATAAAACAAATATGAGGAAACAGGTGTGTCTGAATACCATGAAAACTGTCAACTTAACCTTGCTAGGAAGAGTTCTTGGGATCTGGCTGGGTGCTATTGGTTAAGAACAGAAACTATGAAGTCATAAAGACCTGGTTTTGCTCTACAAATAATTAGCTGTGTGACCTTGGGCATGTCCCTGGATCTCAAGCCCCAGCAGCACTATGAGATGAGTGTTATTAGAAAAATAAAATAGGCTAAATAAATGAACACATGTAAAGCAGCTGCCACTGTGCAGGAAACATGTTAATGCTCAATAATATAATGGCAGTATTTCTAGAATTCCTGACAAGTTGCCTGCTTTCTATGGGTCTAAGATTATTTTAAGGCAACACTTTGGTAGGGCTCAATTGTGTTAGTCAAGAGCAAAAGAATAAGGATTTACAAACATAACAAAAGGGCTGGAGTGGTAGCTCAGGGGTATCACATTTGCCTGGCATGTGTGAGGACCAAGTCTCGAACCCCAGCATTACATACACAACAAAGTGTCAGCAACAAAGGCCACATGAAAAATGAAATAAAATTGATTCTCTCTTTCTCTCTCCCTCTCACTATCCCTCTCGCTTTAAATAAATAAATAAATAAATAAATAACAAAATCTTGTCTAGTGCACAACTTGGAGCGTGCGCTGAGTCCCAGTGCCGCTCAGCAGTAGCCTCACCTGGAATTCGTTGTAAACAAATCCTTAGTTCCTACTTGGCCTTTCTGCCTCAAAGTCTCTGGGCTAGCCCCAGAAACCTGTGTTTAACCAGGCCTCCAGATGATTCTTATGTTCACTAAAGTCTGAGAGGCACTGTCCTAAATGACATCGATGATGTTCTAGAAAACATCACGGTGTTTAGCTCCAAAATCCAACTTCAGACACCCTGAGGCAGCCAGACTTCCAAAATGATTTGTAAAATACATAATAAATAAATGCACCAAATCTTTCTTGATGTTCAAAGCATGGGTCTTTACTGGGTCATATGTATAATTTCTTTACTAAGGTTACCATGTTCTGATAACACAAAATTGATATTATTGTGTTTGAAAGATAATCAAATCCCTCACATTTTCCCTCGGTATCTGAAAATGTTGTGATATAGGACCTACAATACCATACAACTCCTGGATATCTAACAATCTACGGAATTTGCTAGCCCAAAAGCAGTTGGGAAAATGCCTGTGGTCTCTTTAAGCCTAGCATTAAGCCATGGAGGAAAATTTCTGATGCTTCCATCTCTGTTTACAGTGGCTATCAGGTAGGGGTTGGAACTTCAGAGCTCAGACATGTCCTAGATGGGATTGGCCCATCCAGTCATGACTGGATCCAGGGGCAGACAAGACAGAATGTTCGATGGAACCCATTGGATACAGTTGCCTCCTTTAAAGGGCCACACTTAATGTCACCTCAAAAGTAGACTCTTAAACTCACTGTGGCCATCAAGGGACACTGAAAATGGTTCAGGGGATGCCAAAATCTTTTCCTGATCTCTGCATGAAGGGACAAGAGAAAGAAACCTTAAGAAGATTCTTTTCCTTTATGTTCCTGGACTGAAGCAAAGAACTTGAGCTCATGTTTCTTATCCCACATTAAGGCATGCTTTATATTAATAAAAATGCCTAGCACAACAGTATGCTCAATGGAGCTCAGTACTTCCAGATCTGCTGAGCTGAACCGAATCGGCAAATTCACAGAATTACATAAGACATTTTAAGTTACATAAAATTTCTGTTGTGTGCTTTTTAAATCCTGCAGTGCCAAGACCCTTCCGCACTTAGGGTATATTTATTACCTTAATAAATGTCGGGTGATTGTGTCCAGTGTTATCTATTATTTATGAATAACAAGAGCCTATAGGACTGGAAGTGACATGCTTTAATATGTCCAAAAGGTCAGGCATAATGCAGTGTGGAGCCCTATAAATTTCTCCACACCATTTCCCCTTCTGATAAAGCATCATCAGTGGCTGTCTATACTGAAATTCCATTATTTCTATTTGGCTCATTATAAATGCTTTTGCCTTCAATAAGAGTAACTGGAGATATATGCTTGAAAAGGAAAGCATCCTTTTAGAATTATGAAATTTAAAAATAAATTGGAGTGGGACAATTCCTGTTACCCCATTCAAAATGAATCACTTTACAAAGATAATTCCCAAGCTGTAGACTTACTGTGCCCCCAGTATACTAGAGTATATTCAACTACATTTCACTAATTTACTTCGGGGCCCTTCCAAGATTTAAAGTGCTAAGACAGCTACTTATGGTGAAGTTCCTTTGGTTCCTTTCAGTGCCCCCAGTAGCCCATACATTTTTGCAGGGTTTTACCTGTTGTTTGCATAGCTTGTATCTCTCTGGGAGCAGCAAGTGCACAATGCGTTTTTAGCCCCATTCTCTGGAGGGCAGTGACATACAGGACATACAGTATGTATTCTGGGCAAGTTCTACGGAGTGTGACACCATTCTCACGTGTAGAGAGAAACTACCCTCAGGAAATTACCTGGTTTCTACTACTTTGCCCTCTGTAGACTGTCTATGAAACAATCAGGCTTGCAGAGTTATACTTCCAACCTTAAAACAAACTTCATGAAACTAGGCTATCAGAAAGTTTGGGGACAAAGCTAATATTATTTTTCTATTATTGCACAGGATCCAAACTATAAATTGATTCTTCACAGTTTATTGTGAGGACAAAACAGAATCTAGATAAACACAATGCAGTTTAGTCAATTAAAGAGGAGTTCTGCAACGACTCCAGATGTTCCGTTAATAAGATCAGGCCTAACCTAGTCCCTGTAGTCCTTGAAAGTTCCATTAAGCTGTCAGAAAACTTTGTCATTGTTTGTATTTTTGTACAAAAGATGGGAGGCAACGGAAAAAAAAAAGAAACTGAAGGAAAAGGGGCAAAGTGTCATGTCAAGAAAGATAGGGCTTGAAACAGCAGCTGTAGGTTAAAGGTACAAAGCACCCCTAGAAGGTGAATTTACTTATTTATACCCTAACGTTTAAGGTGCTATTAAAAGCAAAAGTTCAAGTCTCCATAATCATAATTTTAAGGTGCTATTAAAAGCTAAAGTTCAAATCTCCACAATCATAATTTAAGACCTCTGGTTTTTGACAAAGTAGATAATAGGAGGGGAAGAAAAGTTTAGCGGTTATCCTTAGAAAATTCAAATGCTGGTGTGCAGATTCAGGCAGGGAAGGAGAAGAGACAGCTTTCTACATGGCTGACATTTAACTTTCTTTTTCTTCTACCCTCTCCACAATAATCTCATCAAGACCTTAGATAAATTCAGCAAGTTGTCAAGAGGATACAAAATTAATTAAATCAAATCTGCATCCATGCTTGCAGTAGGGTAAGAATGATCACAGCCTTCCACCCGAGCCTCTCGGTTCTTGCTCCTCCCCAGCATACACTTACATGGGGGAACTGCCACATGGTCTATTTGAGGACCAGCACCTGACCTGCTTACAGTGCCATTTTCTTCGGTCCTTCAAAGAAAAGCCACAGACCACAAATAGACATTTTTTCCTGGTAGGTGACAAAAAAATAACATAGTAAAAAATACAGGGTAGCAACCTGGATTACACTGCCATTTCTTTCTTAGTCACCTCTGATTTCAAAATCCACCCTGGATATGATGCCTATCGTAAGCTATGTGCCCCAGTATTTTAACTAAAGTGACAGAGAAGCCCTTGAGTGGAGTTCAGCTTTCCTCGAACTTTATCTGGGAGAAAGCTCTTGGTTTGGCAAGGTGTATCTACCTGGAAAATGTCAGGGATGTGTAGAAACAAACACTGTAGATTCTAAATTAAGGCAAAGTTCCTCTTCCCAAGTTTATTGTGTATATGTAATCAACAACATCATACAACAACATAATCAGTTCACTACATATCACCTTACTATATATCACCCATCAATCTCTCTACCTTTGTCACTTCCTTCCTTTGCACTCCTAGGGTCACTGTCTTCCTACGAACTATCATGCTATCTCCTGCTGCCTGCAGTGAAAGTCAAAGCATGGCATTTAGGGTTCCGGATGACCATTTCAATCTCAGCCCCTTCCAGCCGTCCCTGTGCTTTATCACTTCAGTCACCCACGTCGTTCTCCTCTTTATCATCCCACTCTGTATTTTCAGTTTTGTGTCTTATGCATTCCTTTGCCCCTGAAATCCATCTTTTCCTTCAGTGCTTTGCTGGACCTTTCCCCAGGATCCCTCCAACCCCCGCACCCAGTGGATCCCGTAACTCCCTCAGTGCTCCACTGGCCCTTCCTTCCTTGACTTCTCTGACTCTCAGAATCATTCTGTCCCAGTTAGGCAGGTCACCTGTGTACCTCCCTTGCTAAATACAAGCTACCGTGGTGCAGGCTTACGCTGAATTCTGTATCTTCTGTAATACTTTGCCTCCTGTTCACATACAGTATGGGTTTGCTGAACATCTGATGAATGAATGCAGAAATGAAAGATTGCTGAGTGGCCTTTCTTTGTGACTTGAATAAACTATTGTTTTGTGGTGCTGTTTAAATTTCAGTTCTTTCCTGCCAAAGCCATGAAAATAAGACCAAAAATACATGTTAAAAAAAACATGAGGTTAATAGACACAATTAGAAAGAACCAACTGGAGGCTGGAGTGGTGGCTCCACGGTTACAGAGCTTGCCTGGCATGCACGAGTTAAGGCGAGTTCAAACCCCAGCACCACGAACATAGCAAAGTGTCCGAGGAATGAAAGTCACATGAAAAACTAAATAAAGAAAGCTTCTCTCTCTCTCTCTCTCTCTCTCTCTCTCTCTCTCTCAATCTCTCTCTCACTGTCCCCTCTTTCTTTAAAAAAAAAACAAACTAAAAACAAAAACCCAATTGTTTTAATGGTGCTCCTATTCTGGAACAATTTGAAAATGGCATTGGAAAGCCTGATTTCAGTGATAATCTTTTAAATCACTCTTTATCACATTTCAAACACATAGGTAAGGTTTGGAGATCATTTTCTGAAATTAAATAAGATGATTTTTTTCACAGAATAATTTTTTAACTTAAAACTCTGATGTGGGTTATTATAGATTGCCAAGAATTAAAGGGCAAGTATCATCTAGAGATTAGATCTTATATTACTTCACCAAATAAGTTATCTGAAAACTCTTCAATGAGATTCATATAGCAAAAAAATATATACAGGAGACTAGGTTAAGTTTAAACTTCAAAAAAAAAATAACCAGTAACATTTCAGAGAATAGTATGTCCCATGTGATATCTGGGATATGCTCACAGTAAAATTATTTAGTTTTATCTAAATATTTAAAAACAATATTTGGATGCACCTGAAGTTCAAATTTAACTGGGTATATCATATTTCATGGAGTAACCCCACTCTTCCACTCCTCCACAATGCGTTTCCAATGACTCCCACAAAGATTCTTTACATACATTCAAAACTTTAGTTGATTAAAATAGTTTGAGTTATAAAAATGACATTAAATTGCTTCCTTTGAACTTTGCACAATACCCTCAAAACCAGAAATAAGTGAACTCTAATTTGAAAGGGTACTCGGAGCATCAGCAATCAATTCCTCATTTTAGTGTTACATGCCTCTTTCTTTTCTCCTGGTTCAGTTAATTTCAAGTTGTTAAGTGGAAGAGACCTTGCCCCTCCCACCAGAGGACTCTCCTTAGGACAGAACTCTTTCTCTGAAGTCTCCTGAAGACTGTTCTGTTCTTCCATGAACCTAAAAATGGTTGTCATACTATTCTTCACTAGTAAAAGCTAAGCAATCAGTATAGTTTTTCTTAAAGTAAAGCTTAACCTATTAAAAAAATGATAATTCAAAAGCATTCCTGCCAAATTTTAAGTAAGAATCTAGCACCCAACATCCCTCACATTCCTTGTCTTCTTAGCCTTGAGATATATTGCTGCTATAATACTGGAACTGAAGGAAAAGACCAAAGAGAAGGGGGCTGAAAACTGTTTCAGAGTGTTTTGTCCTTGCTGTGTTCAGACGTTGCCATTAGTTCTCCGATATCTTTTCCTAAAGTATGTTGTGCATGGTTTTGCCTTGTTCACACAGTGGTGGTCGAAAGGGCACTTTGCTGTGCTTTTGTATCTCCTTGTGCTTTGTTGCCTGACAGTCTGAATTTCTTGAACAGGAGCTACGTCTATCTCTACTGTATGCCTCAAACTTCTCACTGACATCCAAATTGCACTATAGAACTAGTGATAAATTTTGCTTGAGACACTATGGGAAACATTTTTGCTATAGCAATGTTACCGAAGAAACAGCAGAAAAAAATTCAACCCAAGTTTAGGCCAGGGAAAGAAGAGAGGCTTATTTTTCTTTCCATATTACTGTCATCAGGAATAAATTTCTCTGTACATTAAATTACTTACATATGACTTGATAGGAGCCAAGAAATTATCTTCTTCATTGGGAGAACCGGGATGCTTTAGAATCCCAAACTCGGTAGATTCAAAACATTGTGTTATAAAGCAAGAGTAATTAGAGCTCCACTCTCTTACTAACTATGCTCACTCACAAGTGGATCTTTGTTCATAAACAAAGCTTGGCTCCCAGTGTTTAGGATTCATAGTAGGTCAAGAGTGAATGGTAAGTCAAGTCAAGGGAACAAATACTCTGTAGGGCTAGAATCCTTATGGATAACCAGAAAAGTAGATGGGAAGCAGAGATGCTCAGGTAGGCTTTCCCTAGGCCAGAATTAGAGTACTAATAGCTGCAGCCTACACTAGGGTGCTCACTGCTGAGGTGCAGGAAAAAATTGCCAGATGCTTAACAAGCCTAAGTGGCTAATTTCTTTGTAGTCTAAATCCATTTTTTCTTTAAATTCCTATTTGACTAAATTTCCCATACCCAATCACAAAGCTTGGTAGTGGAAGAGGAATCAGAAGAGCACTAACTGATGTAATTGCAATGCTCAGATTGATGCACGTGTAGGCTTGGCTGCACTGCCCAACCAGGGGCTTTGGCAGCCATCAAATCTTCTAAGTGTCAGAAGCAAAGTTCTTGGTGGTGGTAATAGTAGTAGTAGTAGTTTGTATGTGGCGGTGGGGAGCAGGGACAGGTGGGTAGTGGGCATTGAATCCAGGGGATTATAAATTATATGTATATATATATATATATATACATATATATATATATATAACAATTATAAATAAAATTGTTGGGATTATAGTTATGTGCCACTAAACCCAGCTAGTTTTTTTTGTGTGTGTGATTTGTTTATCTTATTTTTATTTTTTTAATACTGAGGATTGAACCCAGAAATGCTCTACTACTGAGTTATATTTCCAGCCCTTTTTATTTTTTTATTTTGAGACAGAGTCTTGCTAAGTTGCCCAGGCTGGTCTTGAACTTGTGATCTTCCTGCCTCAGCCTCCTTGGTAATAGTTTAATCCTCATAGGGCTCCTTCAGTTTTTTAGAACAGAGTTACCCAAACTTTACTCAGTGAAGTACTAATGCTACAAGATTAATCATAACAATGAGTCTCACCTACTAAATTATTTACTTAGCATTAAATCCCTGCTACCTTCTGCATTACTATTTACTTAGTATTAAAACTAAATTACTTAGTATTAAAATTAAAATTGTCTTTAAAATGTATTTTGAATGGAAACTTTACAAGCGTGTCATAAATGGAAGTGCATGTCATTTTACATAGATAGAGGGTAACCATAAAAATAAAATTAACTGAAAGCAAAATAATATTAATTTCAGCAGGATCCAGCTACAAGATAAAGCAGCAGTCTGAAGTCCATCCTCTTTGTCAAATAGGGGTGGTGGAAAGTTTGGGGAGTCGTTAATGAACAAGTTCCAAACTGAGTCTTATCCCTTGGTATAATCAAGGACACTAAAAGAGAAATGAAAAGGACACAAAGTTCCCAGCACATGACTCAATATTCCTGAAGGAATATTGTCCCTCAGTGCCTAGATCATCATGTATAGAGCTATGCGTGCCACCTGAAGCAAGAGTGCAATAGGCCATAGGGTGTGAGACGAGTAAGTGACTCTAAGGAGGCCTGTCGATAAGCCTGGGAATCACAATTCCATCCAGAATTGTAGCTCAGCATGACAACATGCACATCATTGTTTATAGACCTTATTAGTCTTACTGGAGTATTGTTTTTCCAACTAAAAATTGCTCACACCAGTGATTTGCACATTGATGAAAATGTAGTCAACATTTACATTTAGTTGAAATTATTCACAAAACCTCTAACAAATTGTTTCTCCATGTTTTCTTTGTTTATGATAATCACATCTCTTGAACAAATTGTAATTATGTGATAGTACCTCATGTTAAGGATTTCCTAAAATGTGTAAGTACACAAATTTTGGCATTTTTCATCAAATGAGCAAATCTCTATATGTATTTACTATTTCATGTATTTTCTGAGAGCTCATAAGAACTCTATAAAATAAAGTCAGAAATGGGGATTCTCTACTGTTCAGGATTTATGCTGTGTCCTAATGGCAGTAGTTGGTGTTAGACTCTTTATTTCTGCCACACAGTGGTCCTACCTCTTCGTACCTGGCTAACTTCATCCCTGTGTCTTACATGTGGAAATCAGTTTTATAGTATGATTACTTTGGGTAAGAAACAAGAGGCACAAGAGTGGCTATTCATTCTGAGGATTGTTTAATCTGAAAAAGAAAGCTCTTATTTCTTTTGCTGTTAGGAGAGGTAGTGGGGAATAGGCCAGATCTAAAAATAAACCAGATTTTCTTTCTTATTTACATGTAATTAGAGCCCCTATGTAACTACCCATTACCACCTCAATAGTTATTGGCTGAATAAATAATATATATTTTTAAATGTGGCAAAACCAAGAAAGAAGTAGTCATTTAATTTATCAACGTGGTGATTAAAGGGCTGGCTCTCGAGGCTCCAGACATCTAGGGACCCAGAGATAAAACAGAGCGGTTGACTGTGTTTTTACTAATGAATCCAGGGCTTGAAAGATATCAGGCAATTTTAAAGAAAAGCAGCAAGGACAAGAGACATTAGACAAGGCCAGTAGGGTAATGAAGGGCAAGGCCAGTTACTGGGAGAGAAAATTACTTCATTTTCTATGATGATGTTTCTGCATGCTTCACAGGTCCCTCCTCACAATTTGTTAGTGAAAACTGTATACACACACAGCATCCGAGCGCTGTTCACGACTCAGAAGGAAAGAGCCTTGGAATGTTCCACAGCGGGGCAGAGGGCTCGGGTCTATTATTTTGAAAGGGGGAGGCTAAGAACAATGGTAGCAGAAGGGGGTTAGCCGGCGAGGTGAGGGCAGTGCTTTGACAGAATGAGAGGGACGAACGGGATTAAATCAAGACGAAACGACATAGCAAGGAAAAGAAAGGAAAAGGCAAGCAAACATACTCTGGAAATGCAGACTTGTTTGGAGCATGAACTAGGACAAAGAAGAGGAGCAGCCTGGCGGCATCAGCACATCTGCTGAGAGCTGTTGGGCTCTTTCTGCTCACTAGCTCTTTTTTAGTGGCAAGAATAAAAAGGGCATTGGACACTTGCCTCTTCCTTAGCTAGCTGGTCAGCAGACACACTTTCTGCTTAGCAGGGAAATATGGGGTATTTTAGAAACAATTCCAGAGTATATTTAGCTCCCAAAGCTGGAGCACACAAATGTCACATTCCCATGAGACAATCGACCCAGTGAAAGAGCACCCATCAGAGGCCCTCAGGAAACCCACGGAACTCCCGCAACTCAGGAGATGCTGCGCACACGGGTGTGACATCATTTTGGCACCAACATCAGGGAATGAAAAGAAGCGAGGGAGTCACAGATTGGTTCAAGTTAAGGGACATCGTAATGAGTCAGAAAAGGACTAAGACTTTTCCAACAAAGTAACGCCATCACTAAGTCATACCACACAGTGCTTGGCAAAAACAAAACAAAAGTTTGAAACAAATCATGAACAGTAAACAAAAATAATTTAGAGCAAAATGGAAATTAAAATCACAAAAATCATGGTAAAAGGAACACTAAGCTATATCGTTTTTCAAATTTCTGCATAACAGCTCATTGGCATTGCCCCATCAAACATATAATCAATTGTCAAAAATCAAACTCAAATTTGACAGGGCAAGGCAAGGAGTTCAGTGCATGGGAACAGTGATCATGTTAAACACCCATGCAATCACCTCTGCCACCATTGTTTGACAATATGCAAACTGCTTCCAGCTTTGTCAATACCCACAAAAAGACCCAAGAGGATGAACAATGCCGAATTTTAAAACAATCTGTCGAAGTGTTAATTGGACTCTTTGAGAAGCTCCACTCCTTAGGGGAGTTAACGATTGGAGAAAATCCATGCCACCCCTCTCAGTAAAGAGTAAATTATTGCAACTCACAGCTAGATGTTTGGTTGACATAGTTAGGACTTTACTGGAAAGATTGTTTTTCTAGAAAATTGCAGTGGGTAAAAACAAAGTGATTTTTACTAAGCTGTGTCTTCCTGAATGCAGCCAAGACCAATACATCTGAGGCCTGGAGCCACACATCACAAATAATGGCACATGCTGGGGCTTAGGGCCTGTCAGGCACTTTCTCCTCCATCGGGTGCTTTCTCAGGATGGTAAGAACAGAGAGGCTGATGAGACAAAGCCTGGTTTTTATTTCTTTAAATAGATGAGGCAGGGCATATTAACAGTGGAAGTCTCTACAAGAATAATAAAATCAGTGAAGGGGACATGCTCAAGGACAAGATAAAAGGGGTTGATCTTTCCATGTAGGATTGGGAAGTAGGGCAGCAGAGTGCACAGCACTTTGGGGAATAGGGAGGCAAAAGAGAGGAATAAAAATTAGCATGAGTCTGCTCAGAAAATATTCTATTGAAGTAAAGATGGGAACATGTATGCGGAAAACTCTGGGAGAGGACATGACAGAGACTCCTCCCAGGGTCACACGGGCTGCTCCTCCACCCAGCTTGGATGGAACTCTTGAAAACATATAGAAGTAAACAATTCTGAATGGGGGGAAACAGCTCAGGAACATAACTGGTCTTTTCAGTCTCTGATTTACAAGACTGTTTTTTGGACAAGTAAAGGGCTCTTTGGTTGCAGCTGCAACTGAAGTAGGATGTGTTACCAGAAGCAGCGAATGGCGAAAAAAGAGATGACATTTCCTGTCTGCAGTCAAGCAAAGAAAGCAAAGGAGAATTTAGGACAGTTCACAGTGGAGTCCCTTTCATTTAGCATGGCTTCCCTTCCATTTTAAATGCATAGCAATTCTGCTTGATTAACTGACATATTTTTGTTTCAGCAGTTGTCCTCTAAGGGCAATTACAGTAGTCTGAGGACCACAGCACTATTCAAATTCAGTATCCTGTGAGAGAGAGAGATATTACCATGCAAAAAAGACTTTTCCCAGCTATTTCTTAATTCACTGATTAATGGGCTTTTACTTGAATTACATTTACTTGCCAAAGCCCGCACGGCATTCCATCACATTATGGTGGGAATAGAGGGTCCAAAAAACTCACAGCCTGTGACCAAAAGGAGTGGAAAGGGACCTAGGGAGCCAGCATCTGATTTGAGCCAAGCCACATCTCTTCTGGGTAGAAGAAGCTCAGAGATGAGTTATTTGTTTTGTGTGGTTTCTCCTTGGTCCGGGAAAATTTAGGATCAAGCCTCATATGAGGGCTGGTCTGTCAGTCTTAATTTGGAGAAGCTTTCAGTCGTGGTGCTTTGGAGGTTCCTAAACGCTGCTGGGACTCAGCTGGAAGCAGTTACACAGTCCTCCCCTCTTTCCCCCCACTCTCCCCACCGAGGAGGAGGCATTTCCAAGGCCTTACCCTTCTTGTCTTGGTGATTATGGGAAGACACTGCCCCCAAAGGGTCTGTGTTGTCAGGTGACTCCAGCATGTCCTTCCAGTCCAGCATTCCTCCCCTAGACTCATAGCCCTCGCGAGCCGCTGCATCTGATGTGGTGGTGCTGGGCAAGAGGGAACTGGCGTGCCCTGTTTTCATCATAAATACAGTTAGGGAAAACATCACCGGAGAGACCCACATTCCCTTTGCTCAGAGGCCAGGAGGTGGGCTGCGAGACTGAGGGGAGATGGCCCTAGAAATGACAAGGCTTCCTGGAGGTGGTGGTTCAGCAGAACAACACCCCCTTGAACTTGTAGTTAGAGGATGAAGAGTCAGAGCCTATCTCAGCCACTTGCTGGATGAGCCCCAGGAATCAATTAACCTCTGCATACAATGGAGGTGATGACATCTCCCAATGTGGGGAGGATAAAGTGACATAATGTGAAAGTATCTAGCACAGTGTCCAACACATATGCTCAAGAAATATTAGTATCCTACTCTGGTGGTCCTCATGGCAGCATTAAAGACAGAATGTGTCCACCCTGGAATATCGTGACCATGAGGCAGGTTTATGGTGGCAGTGGGTTAAGTGTCTCCCCATTACAAACAACGTGGCTGTGCAGGCTCCATGGGGTATCTAGTCCTCAACTTCATGGGCATTCCACATTCTGGGAGGAGTTCCTGTTTTCCAAAAGCATCAGCCCCCACCTCTTTCTCATTAGAATGGAAGCCTCAACTCTTCCATGTTATGGGTGTGCCTTATGTGTTTATTCCAATAAAGCTGGTTTCATAGCTTCGTGACTTATATTTATGAGATGTTGTTTTTGAGATCTCATTGCAATGATTCAAACCAGAAAAAGAGAGATTTGGGGATTTGGAGTAGCCTCCTGTAGGATAATGCCACAAGGATGGCTAGGTTGGGAGTTATGGCAGAGATAGTAGACACTTCCTGTGAACACATCTATAAGTTCTCAGTCCATCATTCTACAAGATTAAATGCAGAGTCTATCAGGTTCTTTGATCTAAACTGTCACAATGATTTAAAGAAGCCTTACTACCTGTTCTGTCTGGTAGAAATGAAATAAAACCTCCCTGTGTTTTTCCAGTGGAGTCTGGCTTATTAAACCATCTTACCTATAAGCAGTTTCTTGCAACAATTTTTAAAAGACATCAGGACAACTACTGTGCATGTGTAATCAGTGCCTTTGGTAGAAAGTAGGGCAGGTTCACAATAACTCCCAAACCTCCAGCCTCAGGATGTGATCAGCATATGCACGATAAATATATACTGGCCAGCAGAAAGAGAGATAATAATGATAAATGCATTGCATTCTTTTTTCACCACACACTTATTGGAAGGTGGATTCCCAAGGGACTATAATATTGCAAATTGCAGCAAACAGTTAAAAATACTTTTATTTTGTTTTGTTTTTATCTTATGATTTTTCTTGGCAGAGAAAAGCAAGCCAAGTGGCTCATCTAAGCTATGATGATTTCTCTGGAAACACCACAGTTAAATACTGCCATAAAGCTTTGGTAATGTTTAAGAAGTCACTTTCTATGCAGAACTTGTGTGGCTCCCACATAGCTTCAAACATCCGTTTTGTTGAAAATAGTCTGTTTCATATCCCACTGCTAAAAATATGTGCATTTAAGACTCAAGCAATGCCTGATTATAGATTTTTTTTTAATGTTTTTGAGTTTCACATCTCATCTCAAAATACTGATAAGAGAACAGGGGCAGGGAAATCAGCCTGAGAAATGGAAACACAGAATTTCCTTTATTTTCTCTTTCCTTACATAGAGGTCTAAAACACAATCTTTATTTTCCACTCCTGAATTCAAGACTGTTCTAATAAAATATATGGCTAGCCAAAGAGAGAATTCAGCACTTAGCACAAGTATACAATTAGAAATAGTTTTGTAGGGGGTTAGAGAAAGAAAGGGAGGAGGGAAAAAACCTCCCCTCCAAGTAGCAAGAATTTCTTTTACCTGAATTGATATTCGTTTTGAGCACTTTCAATTTAACTGTTCAAGGGGCAATTTTATGGTAATGCCGTAAGTATGGTTTAGGGAGAACATTTCTTAATATGGTAATCTAGGGGAAATATATGCCTAAGGGACACATTTCTCTGTAGAAAGATTTCCTGGACCATATGTTGCAAATACATGGAAAACTCATTGGTAATGGAAAGCTATGGCTATGAGAGGAAATTAATGTGGACCAGATGGTAATTAGGTAGGAAAATGTTTTACACAAATGTGAGAAATCAGCCTCTTCTTCCTATCACTGAAGCGTTAGTCTAATACCCACCAGATCTTGACTTTCTATATGTAAATCTAGAGAAACCATGCATCTGATTTATTCAAAAGGAAAAAGGAAAAGAGCAGCACTTGGTCTGTAATCTTTTAAACTTACGCTTGAGGATAGGGAACACGTGCCAGTGGTGAATTAAACAATCAGAGAAAGCAATACCTGATTCTCAAAAATTTCAGAACTAGCACATTAAAACAAGAGGCAGCAGTCCTCAGTTACAAACCAAGATGTGTACCATTATATCCTCAAGCTTTTAAAAACTGTTATAAGGAAATCACTTATGTGCCTTCTTATCATTTGATTTTAGACACTATATTATTTTTATGCATTGCCTAAGAGACTTTGTAACTAAAATAGTGCTACAAAAATAGGCAATCATGTGTGGTTATGGTACTGTATGTCAACACATTTGCAGCCTATACTTTGTCTTATCAGTCCAATAAGAAAGGTCACCTTTTAATCAACAGAACATATGCTATATAACTTCAAAAATACAAAGAAATACATTTTAAAAGTTAGTGAGCACATCACATTGTTTCTCTATATCTACAAGTCATTGAGAATCTAGGTTAGGAACCTTTCGAACTGCTTTAACCTATTAACAGTGATTGTAGCCAATTAGACATAGAAAAGAGACACGAAATCAATAGGGAGGAACAGAGAAGGAAAACAATCAGGACCCAATTCACTAAAAGGAGTTCTTGCATTTGTAACTGGTGCTGCATACAGCTTTTGCCAACGGCAAGTTCGCATGGTTAGTGGAAATGATCCCTTTACCTGAGATGGGCAGTTCTGGTTTTTGGGTCTGCTCAAAAGGCCTGCACTTAGCCACAGAATGCAGGACATGCAAAGAACATGGCTAGAAACATCATGGGTGCATTTTAGACTTTGGAGTTGACTAGTTGACTTTCTTGTCTATATTTGCGCTCATAAAAACAGCAATCTGGGCCTTCCTCTGATACGGATATAGCGTCAAATCTAGCACCTGCCACATAACAGGCACTTAACAAATATTTGCTGGATGAGTCCACTAAATCTCTTCTGGGTTTAATAACTTCAAAATAGGTATCTCTTCTAATAGTTTATATGTTTAAAAAGTCTTCTGTATTTTTGTAAGTAGTGTCTAAACCATCACTCATTTTCATGGTCAATTAATCACCTAACCCCTTCACACCGAATATATTCAGCCTGAGATGGGCAGGTCCATTAGCTGACAGAAAAATTCTAGTTCTTCTTTAGTTTCATCACAGAAACCGTAGATCAAGAGATGGGGATGAATGGGCATTGTCCTTTAAAGTGTTAATATTGAAAAATTAATAAGCACCTTTCTTTGAAAAAAGGAAATAAAAGAGAAAGTCATAGCTTGAAGAGGGATTTTTGTTCCTGAAGAGCATCCCATGGTTTAATTATTTTATCCATGTAAGAAATTGCCTGGGAGTTAAAATTGGTCTTAATACAGCTGATAAATGTTAAGGAGGTTGCTGGTCCAATTAGTTTCAAGGTCTGAATTTCTCAGTATCTGATAAAGATTATTCAATTATAGGAAATGATTGCAAACTATGATATTGGAAAAAAAAACAGATGCTAAGTGGGCTTCTTTTTGGAAGCTAAGGCTAAGCTAGATGACATGTGCTTCCTGAGCAATTTTCTTGGAGTCTTTAGTGTTCAATATTCTGATTTGATTTGTAGATGAGAGAATGTTAAGGGTGGATGAATTCTGTGGGTTCTTCTACTCCCCCTGCCTCACTTCACAGGGGTCTGCTCAGTAGCGCCCAGACAAGGTTTCCCATACTGACAATCTTTAAGACTGCAAAGAGGCTTTTTATTTATGCTAATGAGACACAGGGAGCAAACATTTATAGAGCTATTGAACACATTTGTAGCCATCTTGAATTATTTCTTTGAATTCTAAATTCTCATTGCTTTCCTTTCTTACCACCTTTTTCCTTCATTGCCTTTATTTTCCCCCTCTTTTATCACCTAACGCTTTATTTAAATACTGTCCTGTCACTTTTACTTTGTTGCATATCTTAAATGCACAAGCTATAGATGGTGGAACTCATGTCCCCATTAAAATGCAAAAACTTAAAGTTGACATTGCACGGATGGTTTTCATATTATATTTTAAAAAAATCACATGGATTGTTTACTTAATAAATATTTGGTGATACTTTGAGAAATATAAATGGAATTGCTACATCTCAACGTTTTGCACAGAGTTCAGAATATTCTGTTTATGGACTTTGTAGCTGTGTCTAACATAATGCTCCTGTATTTCAGACTGAGAACAATGGGATGAATCCTGTTTGCACATCATTTCCCCTGCGTCACTCTTCCTTGTATACATTCTGAAGAAATCTCACTGAAGATATGTTTAAATATTCATACTCTTTGTGAGCTTAAATTTTGATGGCCAATTTCATGCTATATTGGAAAGTTTTGCCTAAACAGAACCTGGTGTCTATACCTGGTATAGATTTTCCCCTGTGGAAGGTACAGTTCTGAGAGCCAGCATTTTGGGAGATGGTATTCTCACTGGAGAAGCTATAGTCTATTTTAGTTATAAGCACTATTCTTTTATCTTGGATATACTTATATCCAAAGAAGTTCTTTTTCCCACAAGTACTCATTAAATATATTCACCAAATTTCCTAAGGTTGGCATATTTCATGTTATATAGATTAAAAATTTAGAACTCAGTCTCCCACATCAACTGTCTCATATAAGCAGAGTGATTTTTGAAGCACAGTGAAATCTACAAATAATTTTAGTGAATTGGGGCTCTGAAGTAACAGAATCTGGTCCATGATGTTTAGGAATGAAACTAAAAACTACTGCAGGATGAGTGATTTTAAGAATCAAAAAAATATGTATATATATATACATACATATATATATATATATATATATATGTATATATCAATAAACTGACCATACACTGTGTTGTAAGACATTTCATGATCTGGTAGAAGAGTTGAAATGTCTATAAAAAATAACGAGGATAAAAAATTAATTAAAAAGAAACCCAAGGTTTTAAAATGCTCAAGAGTATTAGTGAAATAGGATTTCTCAGATAGATTTCTACTGATAATTAAATTATGACAGTAATATCTTCCTTACCATTCAGTGCCACGAAGGAATCTGAAAGACAAAAGGGAGGAGGCGGTTACTCAGCGTTTCACACTCTGCTTAGTGTGACTTACATAATAAGTGGGAACGAGCTAAGAACTATGCCAACATATGATCCCTGATACCGAGTAAGTGCTTTTAATTCCTGCTTGGAACCTACGGCACTTTATCCTCAGTCCAATTTCACATGTCCTTTTCTCTTCAATCCAGTGAGTTTCCTCAAAGTCACTGCCAAGAGGCACGGAAAAAAACCAAGAGTCAGCAGAGGAAATGGTCACTGCGATTACATGTGACTCTGAGAAGTGAAGCCCTACTTGACGTCAAGGGATGCACGTGTAGATAAAATAAGGTGCACCTGCCCACACGCTCAAATAAAGAACTTGTCTTTATATTCTTTCTCTTCTCATCCTCATGACCATGCTGGAAAGAAGTATCCAACATCAGAATGTTCTGAATTTGGTGGGGGTTTGGGTTTGGAAATTAAAACAAAAAACCAAACCCACACTTATTATGCAACATTGGTAGGTATGTATGCTGTGTGTCTGGTTAGGTCACTAGTTCACTCAAACTTTTACTCAGCCTTTGACACTAGCTCCTGATTTCCTCATTTCCTCTTGAGTCCTTTTTAAAGAGTCATGGTGTACCAATTGCCTAAGTCCTTTCTGAGCACCTGTCTATGAACAGGTAAGTCCAATAGAAGCAGTTCCTGTTCCAGCAGCACAGAGAGAAGGGAAGCCCTTGGAAAGGCAGGCAGGTGGAGGGGCAGCCTCACTTCTTGCCCTGAGCTCCTAAGGTGCTTCTGCAGGAGCAGAAGGAGTTAAGGTAAGGGGCACACTAGAAAGCACAAAGGTAGGCTTAGGGGCCTGACTGCTACGATGACCTGGGAATAGAAATTAAATCACTGGATCGGGACCCAAGGGTCTCCCCTATGCTAGACACAGAGGCTGCCTTAGCTTCCTCTGCCTGAGAACACAGGTATGCATATGAGACTATTAATATAGTAGACACTGTGTAGATACTTGAAACCATCTTCACATTCTTCATGCATTTCCTAATTCATTCCAAAACTATACTGCTATTTTTTTCTACAGATGCTCTTATCACCAGATAATAAAAATATGAAAATGGTTCACTAAAATGAGTTAAGTGAACATATATACATACACCACAAAACTTGTTTCCCCCAAAAAATGAAGCTAGAAGGCACCGAGATATTTAAGACCCAGTGATTAAACCTCAGATTGTCTCACACACTAGGTATGTACGTATGTGACACAGATATTTTGGGGATGACACTGTCTCCTATGCTAATTTTGATTTGTAAATTGTGTATGTGAAGACACAGTACCGACTTTTTTTGCAATATTTTTTGTAAACAAAAATTATGTAGGGCAAAAAATTTGGAGATGAGGCCTCTTTATTTGACTATATTTGATCTCTAAAACACCATAAGGTGGAAAGTTGGATGACATATTATTCTGGCTCATGGCTACAAGAATTAGAGTAATTTCCAAGATTTTCATTATAGAATCAAGTGCCAGAAGTGATACAATTAGATTCCCTAAGGAGATATTTTTTGGTGCCCTTTTGAATGCAAAATTTTTGAAATGCAGCCTATGTAACATTTAAAAAATCGTAAACTAAACATTTTCTAAGAACATAGCATTATTCCCTAAATTACTGTTAATAAAACATTTTCAGGAGATTATTGATATTAATCATGTCATAGGACAACTGGACAGAATTTTGACTAGGATTCTTTATATAAAATTCTAATGAAAACGTTACCATTTAATACCATGAACTCTGAGATTGGCATCATAGGCCAATTCTGTTATTTTGAATCATTTTGTGCTTATGGGTTGTTTCTAAAATTTTTTTTCTACCACAAATTGTAATATACATAAATCTAATTTTAAAAAATGATTACTTTCATTAGTCAATATGTTCAGAAAGACTAAAACAGTCTCAATTAAAATGCTAGAGTACATGATTAATCTTTTTATTATTTGGCTAAAAATTACAGTATAATAGCACATTTAAAAAAAACAGCAAAACTGTCATTTTGTAATGGAAATGCTGATAGAACTTACGGCTTTGCTATAATTAATATCCTCTAGAGCAAATTTGTTCCACAGCATTATAAGAATGAAACGGGTGCCAATATTTATAGCAATAATATTGACCACACTTGGCTTTTATACACACTGCTTTCTTCACTTGATATTTAGAAGCTGATTTTTATTTATGCACATTTATCAGCTGCTTTCAGTTCCACATGTGGGATCATCTTCCTAGGCCATGTGATAAAAGCTTCTTCACTCAAAGACAAACATGGATAAAAAGCTCTACTTACTGTGACAGTCTCCCAGGCCATCTGTATTGCCACGCTCTATGTCCTGCTCAAAAGTCAGTCTTTAAGGAAAGGAAAACAAGGAAAGACAGAAACAAATACAATAATATGAGCCATGACTCAGGAATGAGTGTTAAGTTTCACTAAAGAAAGTAACACAGTTTGATAAATTGAATGGCAGGCGCAAAAAAGAAATAGATAACAGCTTGAAAATTTATCTCTCAAGTTTACAGAAATGAGTCTCATGTGAATCCCCAAAGAGAATCCATGGTTGAAGTAGTTAATTCAGATCTTATTCAGGGAGTTAATTAGTTTGTGGATTATTTGCATCCTTTTTTTTTTTAAGTCTGGTTCCCTAAGCATTTCTTAAACATTTAAAAAGTTTAGATGTTAAAAAAAGAAAACAGGGGCTGGAGCGGTGGCTTGGCAGTTACGGCACTTGCCTGGCATGCGCGAGTACGCCAGTTCAAACCCCAGCACCATGTACCCAACAAAGTCTTGGAGCAACAGAAGGCATGTGAAAAATTAAATAAAAATTATTTCTCTCTTTCTCTCTCTCTCTCCCACTGTCCCTCTCTCTTAAAAAGAAAGAAAGAAAACATTCCTCATATACACAATACAGAGTCCTATAAATTAAAAAAGAGTCTTTTCCTCTCTACATTTTCTTTCATGACTACTCTTGCCTTTCTAGACCTTTTATATTTTTTTGCTTGGCAAAAACTTGTGTAACCCCATGTAAAAAGGTAGAAATGGTCAATGGATACGTGGGGCCTGTGAGATGGAGCATTTTGCGGAGAACATTTAGGACTGCCGCTCACTGCCAGCCCTGCCCTGGCCCTCAGGACTCTGCATTCATTCTCTTCTTCATGCCTCTTTTCCTTACAAGTCCACTGGGTCACCAATGGGCTGTACAAGCTATATAACACTAACAAAATCAATTTTAATAATACCTATTTTGATTGTTAAAATAAGCACACTGGAATCTGCCAAAGGAAAACTGTCCTTTTTTGGATAGTGCTTACTTCCATTATATAGTTGAAATTTCTATTGTGTGACTGCCTTCAGAGTTTATTTGTGAACTATATAAACTGTTTTGAAAGTCACACCTTGATCTAATAATCCACCATGCTTAGTTCCTCATGCCTTTTGCTGCATTAAAAATCAAATTCATCTTCAAAGGATAAAGATTTCTAGTGGTAATGAAAACCAGTATTCATCAGGCCCTGAAGCTGACTCTCTCAGCAGAGTTTCACACGCTTTGAGCAATGCCAGTCACTGAAATATGTATGTAGGCTGATTTTGGAGTTCTGCTGTTGAAAGAGTTTATAAAAATGTGGTTACCTTTGGTCACACATTAAATACAGAAGGAAAGATAAGTTGTTTCTTAGCTATCCTTACTGTTTTGTGATTTTTTTCTTTGCCCTTCAAGTTTACCATGTAAAGATATAAATCTTTAACTCTATAATATGTCAACAGTGCTACTTGTAAAGCTGTTCTAATAATAAATAGTGGGTCAACTCTTTGTCCTATTAGAGTTTCCAGGTCAGATTTTACAGTTATCATTAACTGTGTTTATGGGAATACTTGTCCTCAAATTATGCAGGTAATGATCATCAGATATGCCCTTTTATCCACTTTTCGAGCTATTCTAAATTAGGAAAGGAGGCTTGGAGCCATGTGAAAATGGTTGTTTGCCCTTTGGATCTGGGGAGGCTCAAGGGATGGCTTTGTTGAAGGAGAGCCCTGTATGGCCATATGGCACCTCACTTGAGATGCTATAACCTGTCAGAGACACACATTGAATATTTTTCCAAATGTTATTTTGGATTTCACATCTCCTGAGGTAAAAATATAAAAAGAAAGCTCTTAGCCAATACCATTTAAGCAGTTAAAGCTAGGGTAACAATTTTAAACACTAGAATCGCAGGCCTGGTAGACTGGCCTAGCTGACTTGCTGGAGAATTGCCAGGAATTGATTGACTGCCTAACGAGTAATAGGGTCAACTGTTCTTCGGCAGAGGAGGAAGCTTTATTAGATGTATATGCCATGCTTGCAGCATAAATGTGTGGCTTAACAAATGCTCTGCAATTTCTCCTCCGCCCTGTACAGTCAATTAGAAGACTAGGTTTTGTGATGGCTGGACAAACCCCTCACTAATCTAATTGGTATCCTATTGCTCCTTTTTCCTCTGCTGTTCTCTCTCTGTGATGATCAAGGCAGGCACCTTCTTGTCCCTCTCTCCAGGGAACACTTTGAAGCCCACCGTGTTTCCTTTCTCTGTGTTTTTAATCATGGGAGGGTGATTATTCAGTTGGAAATCTGCCACATGTGATGTCGTAAGAGTCCATGAAATGAGAAAAGGAAGGATAACACCAACAATCTGGTGGCCAGGGGTCTGCCAGAAGGCTGAATGTTGCTGGTATGAGTGAGCACAGTCAATCCCACATCTACAGTGTGTCACAGCCAAAGGCCACTCTGACCCCTCCCATACCATGGGCTCCTTACCTGCTGTTGGGTGACAGATGGACACAGGAACCTCCTTCCTTTACCCACCCACAATATGGGTCTCTGGAGGCGATACAGGTTCTGTGGGAAGAGGATGACTGTGAGCTACCCAGGACACATTTCTAACCATGACAGACTTTCTATTGTCAATGTGGCAAATACATACTTTTTACATTTTCCATGTCGTTCACACCGGCCAAGAGGAACCTTGATCACACAGGTGGAGAATGCAACGTACAGGGAGCTGCTGGCTCTATCTAGCTGCATGCCCATAATCCTTTTATCTTCTACTCCATCGTAGCTGCATCTAGTTTTATGAGGCATGATAATATCATGAATAGGTCCTTGGATCTGTTTTCTTTTGCTGCCATTACCCTCACACCTCACTGCCCTGTTTATGAGGTGATCTCTTAATGTGATCTGACTAAAGATGAAACAGATCCTATGAACACACACATGTACCTACATGAACGTTATTGGCAAGAAAAAAATAATGCATTTAAGTGTTAAGAGATTTTTACAAACAGCTTTAAAAAGTCATCTAAAATGCATAAAACTTAAGTCTGCCATTATTTTCTCTGAATGAAATGGGGTCTTAAAGCAAAACAAATTATTACTAAGAAAGGACTGATCATTCCACTCACTTCTCTGGGTTGTAAACGCTCATCTCCTCCAGGAAAAGGCTGTCATTTAAGAAACCACTGTTTCCTATCCTGGCCAAGAACTTCAAGATGATTCCTTTTTCTGATCCCAGGAAAACCACAGTGTGATTCTGATATGGTCCAGCAGAGGTGTCTACTGCAATTTTGGTCAGGCGGTATCTAAAATGACAGGATCACATTTTTTATCTCTTTGTTGGTCTATCAATAAGTGTGCCCTTTTCCACTTTGGTTGTGATATAACTTTCAAGTAGTAATCTCAAGAAAAATATATGCATATAAATAATGTTCTCAAGCTGTTCTCGTCCTTTATTTCCACATGCAGAGCATTACTATGGCTCCGAAGGGGAGGAAAGAGGTATGTGTGTGTGGACGCCAAGTTCCATAATAAATAGCCATAACCATCTGAAACCACTCAGCAATGATCCCTTCCATGAACAACAAGGAAAAGCTGATGTCTCCTATGGAGAGGGTAAGAAATAATAAGTGAACTCATTTAACATTCATTTTAATGTTGAAAAGCAATGACTACCATTCTCTATACTCTTCCTCTGAGATGCAAAGCTTTCATCAACCAAATGCTAGATTAGAAGGCTTTCTGATTGTGTAGAAAGGGGCTGTGAGAGACTGTTGGCACTACTAATGTATATAAGGAAAAGCAAGCCAAACCAGGTACCTAGAATAATTCCTAATAGGGATCCTCTTTCTCTGACATCCTTTGGTCATTCAATCTTCCATAGATATTTATCCTAAGTACCATGGCAGGAATCATGAGCCTTCCTGCAAGTTATACACTATGGTTCCTATCTATTGGTTAAGAGTTATCATAGTACTTCTATATCTTTCAGTAAAGACAGAGTATTAAAATGGCAATAGAACAAATTAACATTTGTTTGAAGACTGCTTTAGTTGGATGGTACATGGGAAAACCTGTTGTATTATTTGAAAAGTAAGCTCCAAATAAACATATGGAAGACAATTTAATGCTATCATAGATCTCTGTTGGCCACCACTTCAGAAAATGAATACTAAAATATGAGCCCTTCACGCTGGCATAATTCCGCAAATGTGGTACACATGTTGTTTGACAGCTAACAATCCAGCATGTTCTGGAATCTGCAGCATGTTTTGCAACCAGAACCAGCTAAACAGGTATTCACAATCACTGGTTCTCTTTCACCACTCTATTTTTTTTTCAGATTGGATTAATGAACTAACCCGGAAGGAAATATCTTTCTTTCCTCTAATTGCTGGCATGTATACAACAAGCCTGAAAATACTGGAACTCTTCTCACTGGGAATGTGGCGATGGGGATTTGATGGCATCCACCCAACCTGCCAGCATTTCATAGCTGAATCAATGCCCAGGATAGCAGAAGATGTTTGTGGCATTTGAAAGCATGATCCACTGACAGATTCTATGAGCACAAAACACAGTGAGAGAAATCCATTTAGGACATGGCTTGCTTAACCCACCTGACCATCGTTCTCAGGAACCATGGTCTGTTGATGATGGAAGGCACTGCCTCATCCATGAGCGGGTGAGTCTTAATGAAGTTCAGGGTGTCATCAGGAAACTCGTTGGAGCTGGCATATTTCTCTAAAGAGGATGAGCCAGCACAGCAACCTGGCCTAAAATGAAACAAAGGGTGGGAGGGAGGGGGTTTATTTTATGCCTTATGGCAAATTCTTTGAAGGAACTGCTTCTCTAAGCATCTGGCATGAAAGAGAATGTACCATAGGCGAAGAAGAGGGAGTTGAACAATGCAGAATGCCACCAAATACAACACGCTGAGATTTCCTCTGGGCCGCCTCCTCATTCCATAAAGGAGCCCTTGGCAGTTCGGATCAGTTTCTTGTCGCGGGAAGCTTGGCTTGCTTCCGGAAGCACAAATGAACCCCAGTAAACAGTGATGCAATTCCAAATGAGTCTGTGTCTATACATATCCCAGGGATGGCTCTACTTACTCAAAACCTTGCAAGAGGTTCTTAGGGGCATGTGTTCTACAAAGGGAGGAAGTAAGTTGACTTTTTCACCAGTGTAGAAAAAAAGAAATTCAGATAATCACCAGATTACGTACCAGCAAGGTTCAGTGTAACCATCTCTCATTACATGGGACTCAGAATTTGGGGGATTGCTTTTTTATTATGCTTTTATATTTTTTATGTGATTTTGGCAGGTATGTTAAGCCAATTCTACAGAAAATTCTTTCTGAAAGGTCATTGCCTCGTATGTGAACAAGGTAAGCAAAAAATGCACTTCTATAAGAAATTCTATGGTTTCAGTAGTGAAGAGACTTCCCAGTAAAGGCAGACTGGGAAACACATGAAACCGGACGTCCAGACGCCTGGCTTGATTGCTAGTTTAGGACAGGAGGTGGTGGGTCCAATGTTGGCATGATCTATCTCCATGCTACTGTGTCATGGCACCAACTCAGCCAATTCCACGAAAGCATTCTGATGTCTGCAACAGGGACCAGGCAGCGTGTGGAAGCAGGTATAGGAGAAAGTTAGAAAACAGAACAAAAAAGAAAGACATTGGGTTGTCTGGCTATCAAAGAAGGTATTGGTATGAAGTTCACAGGATGTTCACCATCAAAGGAACAAGCTTCCCCATCATTGGAAGTTTAAAATGCCCAAATAAATATTTTCACGTACCTAGGCTTAGGGACTCGTTCATCAGGAACTGGTGTCCAGGTGGAATCAGGAGACTTCTGTTCCTTGAATCTCCCAGTAAACACATTTGCAATGTCAAGCATGTCATAGGCACAAACCGCAGACCCAGGGATGCTGCAACATGATATTTCACACAGAGTGTCACACTAACACTATGCATGCAGTATGTAAACATACTTTAAAGAAATTTTCCTATTACAGGTAATGGGGATTTAAAGTTCCTATCCTGAACACTACAGATGTACAGGATCTTCATGCATAAAGAAAATGTTTCTATCAATCATATTTGCATCAGGGGCCAGTTACAGCAAACTCTCATAGAGGGGGACAAAAAAAAAAAACCCTTCATGCCTTCATTGTCTCTCAAACCACTTTTGTTTATAAAGGAAGAATTGTTCAATAGGGGATAGAAATTTCATGAATTCCCTGATATTGCTAGTCAATAATTCAAAGATAAAAAGTCTCTGGAAAATATTCTGCATCTGTAACATTGGTGAAAATTTGAAAGAAAAGGACCCTACTGTCCACGTATTGCTTCTTTGCATTTAGATCTTTAAGCCAAGGACTGAGGATGCAAGAATGTGGTAGTGGTGGGAAGTGGGGGTATTGGGGCACACATTTTACATTAATCACTGTATCTCTAAATTTTTGCTTCTAGTTCATTTGCATGAGATTAAACAATTTAAGTCTTAAAACATCAGCATTTTGCAAATAAAGTACTGTATAAATTGCTAAATAATAATGATGAAAGTAATCTCTACCTATAATTACCTCCTTGCCTGGCACTACTGGAAGGATTTAGGCATTTATTTTTCATCCATGGTGGGAAGACATGAATAATTCATTCATCTGGTATACTGTTTACATTTGAACCAATGTTTGTTTTTGATTATGATCACTCCTTGAGTTTGATCAAATAAACTGTAGGCACCAGCTGGCCAAGAGGTTTAATCAGGCTTTGAGGTAGTGAGCCATTACATGGCAGGAGCATCCAGAGCAAGGGACATGGCAGCTCTGCAGTATGGGAGCATCATCCAGGCAGGAGAAAGATTTAGTCTTGATTTTGCAAAATGTTGAAAGGATATGGAAATCACTTCATACATGATTAGGAAAATTTTATGCCATCTTTAATTTTATAACAATTACTGAAGTATTACTAATTAAGCAAGAAATAGGGAGAGGATTAAAAAGCCTTTATAAAACTAGGTGACAGGGTGGATTTTAAAGTCTAGAGTACATCCATGTATTTATCAGTCACTGAAGCACATATTTACACAGCAATCCCCACTTGTATTGGGATTTCAGAACCTAGCATTATTTATTTAATTTTGTAAGATACTCTTCACATCTTCCTTTGATAAATGCAACAAGTTTGCATATTTGCCTTATACATTAAGAAAAAATCATTTAAGTATTGAGAAATTTATGACACACTCATAAGAACTAAAGACACCCCAGGATTTTATAATCTTCCCAAGTTAGAATCACTTGTAGTCTTTTTTTTCTCTTTCTTTCTTTCCTTCTTCTCCTTCCCTTCCTTCCTGTTATGTTTCCAACTTGTGTTCATTCAACATGTATTCCTGAAGTTCCTAATCTAAAGGAGGAAGTGCTCGGTGAACAGCAGAGGGCTTCCTTCATTTGGCTCACAGTTCAGTGTGGAAGCAAGGCTAACTACAACTCCAAGGCAATCTTGTAAAGCAGGATATAAAGGAGATGCTGAGAGGTTCCTGGGAGGTGACTCGGCAGAGACGTGGAGCATCCACAGGGTTGCAAGGGGCAGGCTGCTGGTTGGACAAGCAGGCTTGGCAGAGAGAAATGTGTGTGCAGAGCATGGCACATTCTAGAACCAGGCTTTGGCTCTGTAGGCTAGTGGCAGGCTGTGTAGCAGAGGAGAGAAGAAGGACAAGCTGGGGACAGAAAGCAGCCACACCACGAGGGAGCTGGCAAGCCATGCCAAGGAGCTTGCACTTTTTCCTCAGGGCAAAGAGGTGCCTCTCAGGGATTGGAAACAATCTGACAGCAAAGTTTGGTTGTGTGGATGATGGAATGAAAAGGGAAAAATGAGAGGAAGGTAAGTCAGAGAACTATAATTTACAAATAAAAATGGGCATGAATATTTTTAAACTGGGAAATTAGATGACCATTTTTCTGATTTTTTATTGAACAAATATAATTTCTGAGACTGCACAAGCATCCCAGTGGATCTTTCTTATGGATCACTTAAGAAAATACTTCAAATAGAGTACTTATAATAAATGGGAACCTACTACCTATTTTAATTACAAAGAAGCCCGTACTTTTAAAACCCAAAACAAAACCCCAGAGTAGAAATGTGCTCTTAAATCCCACTACCCCCTGGGTTCCCCTTAACCAAACAGAATCCTTTTACAAAATCCTAGATAGATAGGTTTTCATACATGAACATTCAAGAACTGACGTTTTTTCTTTTTATTCTCAAGTTTAAAAATCCCTACAGATGGTTAAAGCTTACCTAAATCTAATCAAATAGTTCTTGCTGCAATAGAGACTCATATTTTCATTTTATCTTCAATGGGAAACTCTTGACTCTTGCCCTCCGTGTAATTGAGGAGCATGATTTCATCCTTGTGCTTGCTGTATTCTGTGCTTGGCCTAATTCCTAAGCATTTCTTTCTAGATGCTATCCTCCAATCTCATCATTTTTTGTGCCTGTCGTATAGGAACTCATCAAGTGTTTACAAGTCTTTGCAAAAAGTATAATCCAAAGTAAAACAGTGAGTTCCTAGAGGAAGATACTCCATCTAGAATGTCCAAAATTCTACATAGAAATGAGAACACAGTACAGGAATTCAGATTTCATGGCCATACCCAGAGTTAGGATCATTTTTGCACAACAGTGTTAGGACCGGGAAAGATTTATTGTTTAACAGAAAGCTGAGTACCAGGCAGGGGCCCTGACCCTCACTTTCCTTCCATTCTGTAACATCCATGTATTTTTCACTGCTCTGGGGGCAATTATTAGAATGTCCCTCAATTCTTCAATGTCTCAGTTTAACAAAATACAAAAATAGGAATGAACAGACTGACATTCCTCATTTCTAGGTATAGTGTTTGATGACTTAGATATCCTCCCTAGAGCTGGGTTGGGATTTTAGCCATGACCCAGCTTGTTGATTGAGGTCACCCATCGGTGATTTCCTGAAAAAGGATAATCACCAGGCCCCTGGGTGGGATGCAGAATAGATTCATGTCAATTCCAAATTTCATGCTATCGTAATTTAATTAATTTATAGCATTTTTATTTCAAAAGGTAACAAAAAGTCCATTGGAATGCTATAGCACATATGTGCAAAGACTGGGGAAAGTGTTCCTTCTTTCCAAGCCTGTGTCTTCCATTACTGACAGCTGGACCAGGTAATGTAATATTTTAAGCGTGGTTTCCTTAAGTATAAAAAGGAGACAATAGTATTGGAGTTCCAGGATTACAGGAGGGGTTTCAGAATAAAACATGAGAAGTATCTATATGTCAGTCATATAAATGGTAGATATTATTATAATTTACTTCTAAAACCCCAGTGTGATAAGGCTTATTAATTCACTGATGAAAGCTAAGTGTTAAGCACTTACTAGTTACAAATACTGAATGGAAATTTTCCACCAGTTGTGAATACTGTGTATTAGAAGAGAAGCCCTGTGGGAAAAGGGAGCCAGGAAGAACAGATTAGGTCAACACAGCCAGGGCATGGTTACCTGTTATAAGGTGTGGAAAAGGTTGCCAAGACAACATCACGGCCATTAATACGAATCACATCTGTAACTGCCTGGAGGATGTTGAAATAAAAATGAGAGTCTCCAGGCACTGAGCAATTCAGACGAGCCTTCAGGAAAGATGTCCACTGTTTCTCCAGAACTCTTTGAGACCCTCCCATGTCATTCTTACAAACCTGAGCGACTCTGGGGAAAACGACCTGCCGAGGAAAAACACATAGGGAAAAATGAGACGCTGTCACTTTTGTGAGCAGATCTTACTAAAATTTGCCTTTTCTTGACAACAGAACAGAACAACAAGGTACTTAATTTAATATTGTGTTGCTAAAATCAGAAGCACAAGAAAAATAAAAGTGGGGGTGGGGGGACTCAGCACTGGAACAGCATGTTTTAAAAGATAAGGCTGTGGCATTTAATACCGAGTCATAAATCCTTCAGGGGATCAGCTCCCAGCCACATAAACTCATTTCCATACAGACTGCTTAGCTTTTTATTTCCTCAAACAAAAGCACACTTTGTATGCACCATCTCTGCCATCCTCACTGCCTGCCTCTGGGGTCTGAATCTCATACTTTGAGTGTGAGTTTCTCTAATTGTGCAAGCCACTCTGGCATTTCATTTGTACCCTCCAACTTAGTGACCTTGATCTACTCTCTGGTAAAAAAAAAAAAAAAATAACTAAAATAGACATCCCCTAATTGTTCTATTACTTTTTGTAAGAAGGATAGAAAAAGAAAAAAAAAACAAAAAAACTTGGTTTGCTTAAAGATACTGGATATTTCCCCTCCCTAAGGAGAAACAATTAAAAGTGAAAACTATACCTGGAAATCATGTCAAGATACTTGGAATTTGGTAGGAAATCAGCCAAACATCTGTTGGCTAGATTTTCAATAGAAATATTTAAGAGGTTCCGTATAAATTGTTACTACTCTGAAAACGCTGCAGGGCTTCCAGACAGCCTGATGTTTGACTGTCACCAATCCCTGGCTGTATTTTCTCAAAATGATGAGCACGTCATTAGATTTGTGTTCTTCATCTCAAGGTCATTCATGATAACACTGGTTCAAATGCTGTTTTCCAAAAATGTTACAGTAGGATCAAGGGTGCCCTCCCCACTTACCTTTCCCATGGTGTTGTACTCCACCGCAATTTCCCTGAAGAAGAAGTAGATGTAGTTTCCATAATCCACTGCTTGGACAAAGTATGGTTCTGTAGACAAGCAGACACTTTAATTGGGGATATATCACATAGTGTTAAGATAATTTTAATCAAGTGCAACCGAAGACATGTTATTAATTAAAAGTGTGGGACTGTTAGACATTTGGTGAACACTAACCATCTCTAATGACTTCACACTCACAAGTGCTAGTGATTTCAGAAGGCTCTCAAGCCTATAAATTATCTTTCAGAAGCTTCGTCATCAATAATAAAAAATAAATGGGTTTTACTCTGGAAAGCAGTACGGAGATCCCTCAAAAAACTACCACATGACCTAGCTATCTCACTCCTGGGGATCTTCCCCCCAAAAAATCCTAAAATCAGCATATTACAGTGACACAGCCATATCAAAGTTTATAGCAGCACAATTCACAATAGCTAGATTATGGAATCAATCCAGATACCTGTTACTAGATGACTGGATTAAGAAATTGTGGTATAACCAGGCGTGGCGTGCATGCCTGTAATTCCAGCAACTCAGGAAGCTGAGGCAGGAGGAACACAAGTTCAAAGCCAGCCTCAGCAAACTTAGTGAGGCCCTGTCTCAAAATAAAAAGAGCTGGAGATGTGGCAGATGTGACTCAGTCATTAAGCACTCTGGTCTCAAAAAAAAAGAAAAAGAAAAGAAAAGAAAAAGAAAGAAAAGAAAAATTGTGATATATATGTACAATGGAGTTAGAAAGAATGACTTTATGGTTATTCATTGGCACATGGATGGGAATGGAGAAAATCATGCTTAGTGAAATTAGCCAAACCCAGAAACTCAAAAGGCATGTAGTTTGTCTCATTTGTGGAAGCTACAGTAAAATAAAGGAAAGGGGAAGGGAGGGATAAGATTTCATAAAGAACCATCCAAATACAAATTAATAAAAGAACTAAAAGAAGTCTAGTAGAGTAGAGGAAAGAGAAGGGTAGGGGGAGGAGGGACAGTAGGGAAAAAGGTAGGGTTAAGGGAGAAGGGAAAAATTTATTTTGCACCCCTAGGAAACTCAAGTAGTTCCCACACAAACAATTTCAAAGGTCAATCATCAGAAGCAGGGGACCAGGGGATGGGAGGAGAAGGAGGAGGAGGAGGGATTATTGGTGGTGGGCAGGGGTAGGGGTATTGGCCAAATTATATTGTTTTATTGTGTGCATGTATGAATATGGAAGAACAAATCCCATCATTATGTACAATTTTAATGCACCAATTAAAAAAAGAAAGAATAAATGGGTTTTGCAAATCTCTGTAATTTTATTTTCCACAATGGAATGCCCATATTACAGAGAGGATTTTGTACACACTGCCTCGTCACCCTGACTCACAGGGTTGTGAATAGCTTCTTTCCTGTTCCCCACCACCTCCAATCCCCTGTTCCCTTTCATGAATGAACTGTTCAGTTCTTTTCATGTGGGACTCTGAAATGAGAGTTTCAGGCAGGAAAAGATGAATGTAACTTATTCTATTGTTGTGGCACTGGTGGTTTTGTTAATACTCCAGAAACTCACGGGAAGGGGAAAAGGGAGGTAAATAAATCAGTGGGGGCGAAAGATACAATTTACATGGTTTTGTCTGTCAGAAACCATTACTAAAATGACTCTACAGTCTGGCCCATCCAGAATTGAAATCTCCCTCAAGATATGCATTTCCCCCTGCCTTTCTTCTTTTAATTGTTCACCTTTCAACCATTTTGAATCATGCTTGACGGTCCTCAGGGTAGGGCTGTCTCCAAGACTCCGGTAAATGACTGCATCGATGGCAAGGAAGTCAGTCACTGTGGCCGAGTATAGTTTTCCATCTTAGCAGAAAAAGAAAAGAGGTGAATAGGGTGCAAGCAAGACAGTGGGGGTGGGGAGTAATGAAGACATCCCCAGATTGCTTTCCTATATCAGGCGAATGAGATAGGACAACTGGGAAAATTCCAAGAGTAGCTAGGAAAATACTTGGCCCACATTCCTAACCATTTTAAATTGGGATCATGAGAGATGAAGCATTTTTCATTTTTTAAATTGCATGGCAATTTTTCTAAGCATCAGCAGCTCAGGGAACAGAGTAAATGAAAAATGTTGTTTGCTTCACTTGATTAGATGGACCTTGACTGAAATCTCAAGGCCAAGGACCCTTGGATGCTGCTAGGGCCATCACACCATGGTAAACTGGATTAGGTAGGAGCCCAGGGAAAGATAGAAACTGATGTTATCACTAGAAATTTAAAGTCCATGCAGAGGTAAGGGAGTCCTCAGCCTAAGCAGGTGTTCAGAGTTGAACAGAGAGGGCTCAGGGCTTATGAGCACAAAGGGGCTGATCAAATTCCCACTTCCAACCCGAGAGCCACTGCTACTCTTTATTTTGGTCATGAGACTTCATTAACTCCTGCCAATCTAGCTTAAACAACAGATAGCTGCTTTAGGATTGCCAAAGTCACACACTGAAAACATTCTTCCATTACAAAATGCCAAAACAAAGAAGGGGGAGGGGTGAAGCTGACTTCAAACTGGCCTTTCTTTAAGAATTTATCCTTTCTGGGAGGGATGCTTGAGGGTATAACCAAGGCAAAAGAGAATAAAGAAGTCTGAAGATGAGTCCCCAAAACTTTTGGTTCTTTCCTGGATTAGCAAACACTCTGCAAACAGATAACTAATTGCCATGTTCTAGGATGGCAAAATTAAGGTAGATTAAATGGAAGCAACAACTGTATTAAAATTTTTTTTAATTACTTCTTGGATTCATTTTTATTGGATTACATATGCCAGTGACCTACGTACAACACAGTACTCTTTCAGTGTGTCCATATACAGGTTTTTAAAAAATAAAAAGATTATCAAGATTATACCTAAACAAAGATCTTTATTTTTACCTTTGGTCTTAAAATAACTACAATTTGCTCAGATTTACCTAAGAACTATCTAGGTATCTGCATTATTAGCAACTATATATCAAGAAATGCTAATTGTATTTTTGACAGATTTGAACTGCAGACCACAAGCTTTCCCTTGACAAGCACCTATCTACAAATCACAAACTTTCTTATGGAATACATAGTCTATATTCTTGTACCCGATGTCATACAGATATGCCTGGTATTAGAGGGCAGTGGAGCATGGGGAGGGACATGGGCTACGGGATGGCTATTCCTTCTAACAACTCTCTGGGACCTTGCTTTACATGCAACACTGGTATCTCCCCAGAAGTTTACTTGTAAAACAGAACACTATTCTGCCTCTCTTGGTACTGTGACATCGTCCAGTCCCAGTGCAAATCTTGGGTCAAACAGGATTGAGTTTTCATGAGATTTCAAACATTCCAAGGGGAAACTGTTCAGATACACCTCTTGGAGTGGAGAAAAATCATAGTTTCATCTTCTTGTTCTTGTTCTCAGTAGCTCATACTTATCACTGTCCTCCATTTCTGCCCAAAGTGACAAGTTCTCTATTTAATCTACAGTTATATTAAAATTCTCCCTTGCAGCCCACATCCTCCAAGGTCCCAACTAATGCAAGTTCCAAGTATCAGAGAGGTGTTGCAGGGCTGGTCATGCACTTGGGAAGAACAAGCCCTCCTTCCCTGTCCTTGCTTCTGCCCACGCTTGTGGGCACAAAGTCTACGAGACTTTGTGGCAGTGTAGTGTTGCTTCCAGTAATCCCAGGCTCTCACTTAGGGGAGGGACCCCAGCCAGGATCCTTTCTGTTTCTACAATCTGTTACTGGAGATTCAGGCCTACAAATGGATGACTCTGAGGATGAAGTCTAAGGATCTGGGAACTCATCTTGTTTCATAATCAAAGACCTTAAGTTCCTTATCCAGCTTGGATGTGCCAGGGTTTTAGCTGTTGTGATGGAAATTATAGCTAACTGCTTTATTACATGCTATAACAATCACTATTATACCAACACTTCTGTCAACACCCACCTCCACACACACAGCTGGCAATGAATTCCTAAATAAATTCCTAATTAAAACGCACTCATATACAAAAATCCTACTAAATCTCAAATAGATGGCTTATTAGCTACTTCTTTATATCCTTTGCAACAGAAGGAAGGGGTGGGGTGGGGAGTTCAGGTGCACCTCAGCAATCAGCATCACCCCCTCAGCCACCAGGACCTTTGGGTAAGAAACAGGCACATAGCCTAATCAGGTCGATGATATTTGAGATGTTCCCTGGAAGTGTGTGGGTATGGGGCCTGGCTGCTAAGTGAGCTTGCAGAAGCTTCCTTTTGTTTTTTTCCTTTCCCTTCTATATGTAGATAAGATAACACGTAGCTGGCATGGGGTTGGCAGCCAGTCTCTAATGGAGTTGACACAGAGGAGGGAAATGACAAGAAGCTGCATCCTGGGAATACTGGTGCTGATCAAACCAACCCCAAAGTCTATCCTGCCTCAAACATTAAACCCACATCAGCGCTTCTAGGTGCAATTTTCTATTATTTGAGCCCAAACATACCATCAGTGCTGGACTGTTAATTCTTTTCTAAAGACACAAAAGCATGGATAAGTGTGGCAAAGACTTCTTCTGAGAAGCAAAAGTACAATTTCCATACTAATTTCAGATGGAAAAGGCATTCTTAATTATAGTATTCACCAGAGAATCAGAGTACAACTGTGACTCCACGAATCCTCCAGAGCAGATTCCCAGTGACAGGCTGAAACATGCAAAAGCAAATGCAATAAGAGGAAATCAGGTCGTTTACCTGCAAACAGTGCAACGTTGGCATGCTTGGCATCATAAGGGCATCTGGCCATTCCACTAAATTCATCCCCAAAAGGTTCCAAAGTGTCAATCTAAATGAAATAATAGGACTTGATTATAAACAACCACCACCGACAGTAGTAACAACAACTGGTGTTTATAAAGCACTTAATATGCACAGTAATTCATAGGCATGGTTGCAAATAATCCTTATACATAGCCTCCAAGGTAAATTCATTGGTTTCAGATGCAGAAACAGGCTAATACAAAGTAAGTCCCTTGTCCAAGTTTCTATAGCTAGAAGAGTCTGAAATTTGATCATATCTGCTTGACCCTTAGCTACTGCAATAAATACATTTCAATATCATAATGGAATGGTCTAGAAATAAGCATTCCAAACCAAGTGATTTCTGAGGTAATCCCTGGAAAAATCTACCTGCCCCAATTATCTGTTCAGTTGTGAACTCTATAGAGAATGACCTTAGTTTCTGGTTTTGTTTTGCCTAATGAGTCCTACCTTTGTGGCTTAAATCCCAGTAGAAGACACTGAGATTTTTCCTTGGGTTACTCGGCAGAATAGTAATGATATCAGAACAGGTGCAAAAACATGGATGTTAGCAGAACACAGGTGGTCTTTGCACATGTTTCAGCATCATGGATTGGCAGCTTTGAGGGTGATATTACAAAGGACGCAGGCCTAGATCATGTAGTTAAAAAACAGTCCCAAAATTTGAGAGGTTTATGTAAGTCAAAAGCAATGAGAGTCAGAACTCCTTTGACTTCCATTTCCCACTGTCTCACCCAAGTACTGTTCCTTTAAGTTAGAGGTTGTAATTGGCCTGCTGGTGAGTTTTGTTTGGTCAAAGCAGTATGAAGCGAGAGGGAAAGAGGAAGGAAACTAAGCCCAATTTAAAAATTTTAAATGAAAACCTGGATTTCTTATTTATTTGGTAAAGCCAGTTCAGGGCCTTCTTACCAAAGTGGCTATTATCACTCACTTTTACTACTCTAAAGGTAATGCACAAATGCTTGACTCCACAGGCTTTTGTGGTGAGGCAAAGCCTCAGTGGCTATTCAACAAACTCCATTTTCCTTTCCTTCCCATCACACAAACTACATTTCCCATCCTCCTTTGCAATCCTATGCAGCCATGTGACCACATACTGACCAATAGAATGTGAGTGTGAGGCTCTATTCTGCCTCTTGGCCTTGACCCCGAAAACTTCCTAGTGCCCTTATCTTGCTCTTTTCATCCCCCACCCCCCAAGATATCAAGGACTCCAGGTCCCTAAGATGGCAAGAGATATAATCAGGACAGAGTCTGGCTTTCTGAGGAGCCTCATGGAAAAACTCTTTTCTCTGACCCACACTCGACTGTGATATAAGCCAGAACTAAGCCTCTTGTGCCGGTCAGAGGTTGACTTACCCTGACCAAGGGCACGGTGGCTCCTGTTTTATAATATGCTATTTCCATACTCTGTGGGATCTTCCTAGCATATAAAATCTCAGCACCACTAAGTCTAGAAAACACTCTCCACATCACTAATATTTTTATACTCATTTGTGGTTCTGTCTTCTTTATAGTTTAAGGCCTTTTGCTTGTCATCTGGGAGTTGCGTAGTTTGACCACATATTTAAAAACAAAAAGAACATAAACTGGTGCTGAAGAAGGATCCACAGCAAAGCCACTGGCATTACAGCAGGCTATTCCCAAATCAAGGAGCTTGAGGTCTTTGCCCAGAAGGAAAGAACAAGGATCTCATGAGCAGCCGTCAGCACTGTCCAATGATCTGTGCTTCTGCCCTAAAGGCCCACATCAGGGACGTGGGAGGCCTTTCCTGTCAGTAGCCACTTGAAGATGGCCCTATTGAAGTCATCTGTTTTTAAGCTGTAGCTGAGCTGCATTTAAAACATATATTTGGGAGAAAGACAGTCAAATCAGACATCCTTCAAAGCAATGTACTTTCCCTCCAGCACACTCTTTGTGAAAGTCTTTCTCAGATATTTTACCCCAACAAGAGCTTTCTGTTGAACTGTGACAGACTTTGAGGTCTGTGGGTCTGGTGAGTTTTCAGAAATGATCCTTAGCACATAACAAGGCAGCAGAAATGCCCTCAACCGAAGCAGTGCTCATTCTGGTTCCAGCAATGGGGAAACAATATACAAGAGGAATGGGGTTTTTGTTTTTCTTTTAAAATTTAACTTCTCCTAAGAAAGCAGGTAGAGATAGCTATAGCTAGTTCAAGGGAGGAAGCTGTGAAGAATTAATGTATTGGTTTGTGACTCTGGAAAGGTCCAGAGACAAAAACAATACCAGGGTGAAATCCACTTTCCATGAAGTAAGAACTAATCCTTGTAGTAGGCATCAAACCTCAGACTTAACAGCAGCCCCTGGGAAATTAAATCACCAAAGAGTACAGATAATTATATGAAGAACCAGCCTGACTTTTGCAGAAAGTTCAAGAGGTTTAGAGCACTAGAGGAAAGAGGGAGGGAGAGTGGAACCATAGCTTTGGGTTCATCAAGAGAAGCCTTCAAATTCTCCCCCAGATAGTCTTATTGAGGTTCTAATCTTTCTAGCACATTCTGCTTACTTTTTTTAATATAAAAATTATATAAATCAGGGCATGGGGCAGAGAGAGACTGAACATTTGTCACTTTCCTGTTTCAAGTTACTCTAATCAAACGGATGTGTCTGTGTTGTGATGAGACTTGAGGTTTTCAGTGGAAGACCTGTTAACTGATTTGCTTTGAGTCTTTGGTCCTGATCTGTTGAGAAAAAGCACTTTAGATGCAGGCTGTCACTCTTCCTGCAGCCACATACATCATGTCCCATGTCATCAGCAAAGTCACACTGTGCCCTGAGTCTAAGAGAATGGCTTTCTGAGCAATGCCAAGGCTACTTATGACCATTCACAGTGCTGGGAATATACACAGATGCTGTGAATGAACAGTATCCCATGTGTGGCCTCTGAGAGGCCCAGACTCCCACCACATGTTCTGGAAGGTGTGGCTAGAATAAGCGAGAGGTGACAGCATTCACTATAGGTGAGGCACTGTGGGAAATGGAACATATCCAGGAAGAATGAGCTAGACCACTCGTGGCCTGTGTATCATAGTGCCAAGGAAACCTGTAATTTGTCACAAAAGATAGCTTTCTAGCTAGGGAATTCCTTGGGATGTGTTAGGAGCATTAATCTAAATGAGTCCCAAACAATGACAAACAGGGATGGAATATTAAGTGGTAGAGTTGAAACTTGAGCTGTGCTGTCACTGGCTAGCATGCATGTTGGGCTGGCTGTGTTGCCTTTCTTATAAACAGATGGAACCTGCCTTCATTTTAAAATTTGATCTTGTATTTATGATAGACCTTTTGGTACTATTTGATTTTTTTTAAATATTACATAAAAATCAAATGTATCTTAATTGCTGTATTTTGGCAATGCCCCCATGCATTTTGTGTCTGAGCTGAAGGCTGCCTCACCTGTCTCCCCCTAACACTGGCTCTCCTGGTGCCCATTTCCAACCATAGGTTGGAAGATGAGATGAGGATAAACCAGAGCCTCCTTTCATGTCTTGGTTAAGAAAGGTAGGAGGATCTTTCCTAGTGAGCCCAGTGGCTCTGATCCCAGCCTATCATTGCTTTTCCTATTCTTCACATCCCTAGGGTTATACTTTATGATGAGACCCAAACCTATATTTCTCCCCACATCTAGGCTCTGATGCATGCTGGATACCTCTATTCATTCCCCATATGCATCAATCCCCCTGTGTCATCCATACTCATGCAGAGCAGAACCCCCATAGTTTCATTCTGCCACCCCAACCTTGCTATATCTCTTTTATTCTCTGTCTGAACTGGTGGCAGCCCATCTGTGCACTCACCAAGGAAATCCCTAGCAGTCATCCTTGACTCCTCTCTCTCTCTCCTTGTCCTGTACTCCTTTTCAATTATTAAAATCATCTTGATTTTTGTCCTATAAGGATATCCTGAATCTGTTCTCTTCTCTTCGTTCCTTTGGCCACCTACCTCTCCAGCCTCTTTCTATTATCACTTGTCACTTCAAAGTCCAGCAATTCAGAACCAGATGAAGTTTTTCTAGCTCGACAGCTGTTTCTTACATCATGCCCCTGTTCATGCTGATTCCCTACCTGGAATCCCTCTTCCTTCATTTGGCTAACTTCTACTCATCCGGAGACAAATGTTAGGCATTACCTCCTCCTAGTTTATTCCACAGAAACTAATTAAGCACCTGTTGGACAGGTACTGTGTTAAGTTCTGGACAATCCCAGATGTGGTCCCTTGTAGAGCTTCTGTGTTTCTTATGGCTGAGGGCATTTGTGTTCCAGGTGCGAGAACAGCAGGCAGGAACTCTGAGGAGAAGGCAGCATCCTACTTCCTTCCTGTAGCTTGCCTCAACCCCTCATCTCAGGCTAGGGTAAGAACTTTTCTACGTGCTTCTGTGATTCTCTGCATTATGGGCCACAGCAGCAACCCTGTGGAACTGCAGTTTTCTTCTCTCTGTATGGCTTCCCTAAGAGTGAAGCCCTCCTATCTGTCTTTACAACCTCGTGCCTGGCCACAGGAGAAACTGAATGCTTGTTGAGTAAAAACTGCAGCAGACAGAAGGGACAAGGAAAGTTAACAGATGTGGAACCAAGACCCTAGACCATTGCCACATCTGTTTCCACAACTGGTGAGTGCCTGGCTTCCTCAGCAGCCCCTCCATCAGCTGCATTCATGCTAACTGGATTTACCAACTCTGTTAAAGTTATTTTTTTTTCCTTTCTTAGAGACCAAAGTAAGTAAGGTCATGGTCAAGTAAGATGAGTGTTAAATGGAATTAAATTTCTTTGCTCTTGAAAATCTTACCAAGGGACAGGTCTACAGTTTCAAATGGCAGGCTTTTGAGATACCTTTTAGAATAGAAATCCCTCACCAATTAAATGTGTTTTTGTGCTCAGAGGGGAAGATCACAGGGTGGAAGGGAGAAAGAGAAAGGGAGAAAGAAAGAGAGGAAATCCATATGGTATTTCCACATGGTAAGTATGTTGGATTTCTGAACAATAAAGAATAGGGTCTTAGAGAAACTACCTTTTCATACCTTTGCAGGGTATGCTCTTTAAAGACATGTCAATCAATCCTGAACAAACAGGAAGCTTAAAAGCCTGCTCAGGATCACTCACGTGGAGCAATACATTAAGTTGAACAAGTGAGAGGAATTCAGGTGGTGTTGAATTACCCCTCTTATGTTTCTGTGGGTACAATCACAGTAAATTATGAAATACCTCCTGGCTGTGTGGTTCCATCAGACAAATGACATTTACCTTATAGTTCCTACAGGAAGGGTTGAAGGCGTTGGTTCCGCAGACAAATAATGTATCATCATTTTTCTTTAGAAGAACTTTAATAAAGTTATGACACTCATCCTGCAAAACAATTCAAACACTTTTGTACCCAGTCCATTCAACACAGAAACCCATTCATCGCTGTGTCCCATGAGCTGCCCACAGTAAGTTAAGGTGAAGATGGGGGAGGGGTTGCCCTGATAAATGTCCAAGTTGCTCTTGACGTTAACCAGAAGATGATGTTGATAACAATTATTTCAGCAGCAAATAAAAACATGACCTTGAATGGGAGGATCCATGTTTATTTTATACCACAAAAGGAAAGCCAGCTGGAAGTGCCAATCTCCCATCATATTAATTTTAATGCCAGATGCTCAGGGGTCCCTTGATATACAAGCCTTCTGGCTGAAGTGTGTTTTTATGTTGTTATATGACCAAAGGCAAAAAAGCCTATGTGTCTGAGGCAGCCTGTTATGAGCACTTTCCCAGATTCCCAGTGGGCCCTGCCCTGCGAGGTGAGCTATCACAGAAAGCACTCAGAGGACCTGAGCAGCCAGCTTTGTGTCAGTAATTCCAAGAGTTCACGATGCTGTCCTAGCAGCTGTCGTCATGTTTCATCACATTAAAAGCAACTATTTTTGCAAATTAAAGACTTCAATAAGTTGATGGAAAAAGCAATTGCTGGGGGAAAGGGACTCATGATGCATACTATATCACAGTCCACCCTAGAGATAACCGTCGAAAACTTAATCCAAAATGGCAGCTGCAGGAGAAATGAAAATTGCCTACCTTATGTTTCCCCTTCATTCTGCATGTGTCTACATCAGCCTGTCTAGATTTCCATGTCAGTTTCTGCAGGGATCAAGAAAGAAATCAATTAGAGCCCAGAGGTGGTTGCATTTGATTTTAGAAGTAAGAGTTCCCTTGGGGAAACTAGAGGCTGAACATACATTTATTGAAAGCTTTCCACACCCTTTCTCCATGATTAATTCACCATAACAACAAAGGATTAGAGATGGAAATGTTCATTTAATTTTGAACTCCTATCTACTCATTAAACTACAAAATGGTCTTCTCTTTGAGATACAGACAAAGGAGAAAGAGGAGAAGAAGAAACAACAGCATGGAAATTTCACATAAACTAACCTAAATTAACTTGCTAAATTATTCTCATTTTGATAAAATACATGTCCTTGTCCATTCAGTTGATAAATCAATTTTTGTAAAGAAGGCTGTCTCCTTAAAATATGGAAGTCATTTTCTTAAACATAAAGGGGACATTCACTTTAGGTAGAGACAAAGACTTAATTCAGGTTATGCTCCTTCACATGAATTAATGGGCTGATTGCCTACCTCTACGGCACAGGTTTTATGAACTAAAATATCCCCACGTGGAGCCATAAGGAATGCTTAGGTTGGACTTTATGTCCGTCTGAAGTGGTTAATGATCAAATTCCTGAATCACAATAGTCAAATCAAACATTATGTTTCAAGACGTACAAACATTATCATTGAAACATCAGTGGAATATATTCATAGGAAAAAATCTTATGAAAATTGGTTATTTCCTGGATGATCAAGTGTTATTTTATTAAAGAATTTTAGAAATTACCTAAAACTTCAAAACACATACATACATATGATGAATAAAGTATGAAGTACCTGTTTCTGAATGCATACTAAATCCTAACTGGCCCCCAAATTAGGATTTCACAAAAGGTTCCTATTAGCCCCATCAATGCATTTTAAAATATATATTCTGTTCAAAAACTACCCTGAGGTCCTCCATTTTAGAAAATGGTTTTAAAATAACTTACTTTGCTACAATAAATTTCTTCTGTGTGGGATGTGTCAATATCAACAGTATAAATATGGTCCCTACAAACAAAGCAAAATTAATACAAGGTCAACCAAGAGTCAAGACAGTTCATTTGCTGCTCAATGAATTATCTCATTGAGGGCAGATAAGCCCATAACCATGATTTTTGTTTGTTTGTTTGTTTGTTTTTTAACCACATAATATCCACATGATAGAAAAAGGAAAGAACTTAGCATACAAGAGCTGGCTCTGGATCATACTTCCCGACTTATAATGGCATCTGGCTTCATGGGACATCATTAATAAAACTTTTCCATAGTTACCATTTTCTCTAACACCATAACTAGAGCATCTACATAGCTACAGCTCAGGTGGGAAGACTCCACAGGTTATACTGACCCAAAGGTCACAGATGGATTCACATGCCATTTCCAAATCTGCAAACCTATGTAAGAAACACTTGGTATTCAGTATGCTGCATCTGTTCATCAAAGGGGCTAGCAAAGCTAATCTCCATCTCCATCTCTCTTTAGGAAATACATTTTCAGTCTTAGCTTCGATGATTTGATTGACAAGATGGAAGATGATAATGGTAAATTCTTTCCAGAAGCCACTCTTTTCTTTACCAGATGATGGTCAATTAAAGTCTGAAATGTACTGGATTTAAGGTTTACACTTCTTGCTTCTGCTCACCTTCCTGTTTTGCTGAGATTTTGGTAGTCTTTATGGTTTGCTGCCAATCTTTCCTTGGAGAGGGAGAAACAGAATCAGCAGCTCAGGTGTGGGGCTATATTTAAACTTCCCCTTCTGTGTGAGCAGAGTACAAGGGCGTTTTTGTCTGGAATTTAGACGAAAGAGAAGAAAAGAACTACACACAACAGAGGAGATGGGGGGCTAGTGAAAGAAAGCCAAACAGCTCATTTTCCCTTGAAATAACATTGACTTTTTTTTTAATGCAGGAAGTCCTGGGGCTGGAAAATTATCCACAGCGTTAAACCAAGACCGCAAGGCTCCTGTGCAGACTTTAAAGTCCACACATTACTTAAAAGGAAAGCAGGGGAAGAAGAAGAAGAAAAGAAAGGAATTATTTGCAGGATTCATAAACATGTATTCCATTCTTGGAAAATCTGTTTGCTTTTGCTTCTAGGAAAAACACAATGGAGAAAAATAAAAACAAAAGCAGGTTTCTCATATAAAAATAAAGGAGGGTGCAGGGCTATTGTCTTACAACTTCCTGCCTGCTCCTGAACTATATGTCAATGTGTGAGGAAGGGTAGTGAAGGGAGAATGAGGCACTTGTTTTGTAAACTGCTGAACTGGGAAGCTTCTTCAAACTTCAGTACGGTGTCAGAATCACCCTGCCCTTTAATCTCAAGGCAGTTTACTGCATCCCTTTATTGCTTGTTTGATTTGATGATAGTGCTGTGGCCATGCACCTGATCGGAATGTGCCTGGGATCTGGTCTTAGGTTTGAGATGGCTCTAAGCCTTTCCTTGACCAGCCTCCTCTCCAAACTTAAGTACATGCTGAATATATGAATTGTAAATGAACTACTGATTAATATGCGTTGGCAACTCCTCAGAAAGCTCTCAGATTGCCCCCTTTTGGCATGGTGTGTTTATGTTAATAAGTAGTTTAGAGATTAAAAAGAAAGAAGAATTTACAGAGTGGACAATAATAAAAGAGAATTGAAAGCGGGTATTGCCACCAAGCCTCACTCGGTCCCTGGGATTCTGGATGGGACTTAGCTTTCGATTGCTGACACCAATTGTCCGGAAGAACTGGGAAGCCTTTTAAAATTAGAATTGTGTGAATGAGACCCCATTTTCGAACAATTGCAATCTTTTTCAATATCTGAAAGATCACATGGCCCCAGCAAACAGAAATAGCCCTTTATGTCCAAACATAGTCCAAGGTCAGGGGTCATTCCCAATTGCCCACGCCATGTGTTCCACAACTCATATGCTGCTCTTCCTGAATTTGGTTATTTGAACATGAACTTACTTGATCCTAGGACTTCCTTTTCCCCCTTCCATCAAGCACTGCTGGGTTGTGTTGCCATGGCTTGAGCCCAGGAAGGATCTAACTTTAAATTGGCTTATTTGCTGCTTAGGAATCTAGATCTCTCAGAGTAATATTGGGAAATGTGGAAAGAAGAGCCCTAAATATGGCAGCCATGGAACTCCTTTAATAATTTTTCTAAAAGAGTGTATATTGAATAGTAGTGGCTGAGTATGGAGCGATAACCAACATGTCAGTACTAGGGTGTTACAGATTTGACCTTTAATGAAAGATGAGTCTGTTACACAGTTGAAAAAAAAAAGGACTTTTTCTTCTTTTTCCTTTCTTTGGGGTGGGATGTTCAGGTGAAGCTGTCTTGGTTTTAATGAGTTGGATTATTCCAACTTGGGCACTTTCAAGTCCATGTAGGACCTGGCTCCCAGTGTTTGTGCTGCCCTGGCCTGCAGCCCTCACCTATGCTAAATCACTGGGTACACAGGACGCCTGTTAGAACATTACTGTTCCCAGAGACTCAAATGCAAAGGGAACAACTCACAGGAGCCCACCTATTTCTCACAAATCCAACATTTAATCATTTACTTTGATTGGCCTTTGGCTAATTGGATACAAAGGTAATCTTCTAGCTTTGCTACTTTTGGGAAACTAAAAATGGTATTTCAGATGGAGCTGGTATGCTACCAGAGGGGTGCTGAGACCTCACTAGGGTGCTTTATATTAAGACCCACAATGACTCTGCTCTTGTGCAACAGTTACTAGAAGGTAATTACCAGGACAAGTAGTTTCACTTCTGTTTCTTGTCAGGCAGCAATGTGACCTCTAGGGCAAGGCCATCCTGGTTCAAGTCCTGCCTCCCTCACTAGGCCCAGCCATTGCACCTCTCTGTCCCTTGGATTCCCCCTCCAGGACATGGGGGAAATAGTAGTTTCTTCTTGTCAGATTATTTCCAACACTGAGCAAATTGACATTTTTAAAGAACGTACAACTACATTTGTAGCTTAAATGGGGCATAGAATATGTTGCTGTATTTGTGAAGTAAAAAAAAAAAATTTTTTTTTTTAAAGAGAGAAACAACTTTATTTAGTTTTTCACATGGCCTTGGTTGCTCTAACACTTAGTTGCATATGTGGTGCTGGGGTTTGAACCCGGGTCCTTGTGCTTGCCGGGCAAGCGACAAAACTGCTCCAGCCCCAAGTAAAAACTTTTAAAAGTGTTTTAGTTTTGCTCCTCTGTGATCCATGTGGATTATTTTCAGGATGTTTAATCACACCAATGGCTTTTTACTTAGTATTGCAGAACTTGTCACCTTGGAATATCTTAAGGGCTTTAAAAGAATCAAGGACTGCGGTTATTTACCTCTGCTTATTATAGTGAGGTACAAACATCCTCGCCCTCTTTCTTTCTCTCCTTCCCAGTGTGAAATGACTCATTTGTCTAGAACCAGGTAGGACCACAGAAGAACACCACAGGACGGTTCTTCTTAATTCTGTGTATTTGGAATTATTCTAAATGACACTCCAAACATGGGGGACCATATATTCCTGGAATCCCATTATACATCATTAAGCTAACCTAACCTAATCTGTCATCTGGCAGAGGATACTTATAGCCAGAGAAGTTGTGGTCTGACTGAATTAAGGACAAATTAGAACAAAAGCCTAAATCCATAGGCTGCAGTAGTGACTCAGCAGTTAGGGTGCTTGCCTGGCATGCGGAAGAACACGGGTTCAAACCCCAGCACCACCTTACGCAGCAAAGTGTTGGAGCAACGAAAGCCACAAGAAAACTAAATAAAATTTATTGTCTCTCACTGGCCCTCTCTCTAAATATATATATATATATATATATATATATATGTGTGTGTGTGTGTGTGTGTATATTCTTACCATGCACTCAGTCTTAAGATGTCAGTCTATTAAATGTCACTTCCTCTCAATGAGTATTTTTTTCTTACTACAGCCAAATGAAAACCCCTTCTGAAACATTTATAGTATTATGCTTTCTTTGGGCACCAATGCCATTCTTTAAAAGTAATGATATATAATATTCACTGCAAAAATACAAATAGGTTTCATAACACACACCTACATGCACACCATATAATACATGTTTACACATTCAACTAATTTAACAAATAGGTATCAAGGAGTGGAGAACTCTGCTGGGTGCTTGGATAAATATTTGCATATATGTTCAAGACACGAAGTAGATGATTTGAGCCTAAGCTCCAGAATGTGTGATTATTTCTTTGTAAATTCACATAAAGTTAAATAGACACAGAAAATCTTGAAAGAGTGATTTCTTGACAAACTAAAGAAGCCTTTAAATTCAATAACACAGTTAGGGAGACCCAAGATCTTCAACGTGACACATAGCTGTTGAATTCAGCATTTTAAACATTCGGGTTCTCTGAAGGCAGACGTGAGGAAAAGACCTCTTACCTAGCAGCAAGATAGAGGGTTCTGTTCATGATCATAATCATCTGAATGTCCAGTCTGTGCCTCTGTGTGGTGTTCCGTCCTGGCTTGTGGCCCACAAACACCGGATACTGTTTTGTATCTGAGAAAAGAGGAGAAGGGGCAAGAGAGGAAAGAATCAAGCCAAGAATTGACAGGGCAGAGTGAGGAGGGGGCAGGTCACAAAACAAAACCATGTTTAATTCAGACCATGCCACCAGTTTCTATCTCTAAACAAGCCTGCTATTTTAGGAACTACTCTGACAGAACAGTGCTCTTTAAGGATGATCAAGTTACACCTCATTTCCACATGGTAATAAGCCTGGTCTTACATTTCTAAGTGTCAGAAATTTCTGGGGGTTAAACTTCCTAGTGAACCCTTAGCACGAAGGTGCTCTTTTCTTCCCCGGCTTTCTTTTCATCTTCTGTAGAGTGCTAAGTCTGAGGGGGCAGGCTGCCAAAGATCTTGTCTTGGGACAAAACTATTTCAAAGCAGCTTTCCCATCAATCACCACAAAGGCAATGTGGTCTGGAGGCGAGAGCCTTCGTCCAGGAGCCAGAAGAAAAATACAGTCTCCACAGGCGTCCAGTTGGAATAATCTACTATTGAAGGCAGCCCTGCTAGCTTGGTTGGCATTCTAGGAACTGTGGGAAGTTCACTCTGGAATTAAGCAATTGGCTAATCTCACAGAAATGTGGGCTCTGACAGGATAGGGTCAAACTGAGTGTAGCCAGTCGGGTGATCTGGAATTCTCCCTGACTTGGAGAGTCAACGAGCACATTTCTCCTTTCCTGTAGTTCTCTTTGGTCGAGAGTAGGCAATTTGTAATAATATCTGACCTTTTGAAATACCTACATCTCAATATCTTTCTACCTTTAAACTTACAGTCTCTGGAGCACTGGCAATCCTCCAAAGAAAGGAAAGAAAGATATGCCACATTTGAAGGCAGCGTTTTCCTGGGAGGGGTAGGGGGTGTAAATACTAACTAAAAAACCATGCATAGATTTACACTTAGACCCCACACTTTAAACCCCTGCAGTACCTAAGCATTACTCACAGTGGTATGTTATTAGAGAGGCTCCGTGCATCTTACTCACAAGCAAACTTGGTATGAGATTGTCTTGTGCCTTTTCTTCCAGGGCCCTGACATTTCGTTTACCCAGTCATCAGGGAAATGCTAAAATAATTCATGTCTCTACTATCACAGATTTGAGTGACCAATGAAGTGTGATTTTCAACAGCTCATTCGGGCAGGGGTCCCTTCTATGCTGGGGTGCCAAGGATAGAAAACTTATCACAAATGGTGAGAAATGAATACTTACTTGGTACTTAAGTGTGGGGACCTCTGCCACTTCATGAGTGATGATACTGAGCTACACAATTTGGTCCTTAATTATGCCCTTTGACCTTTCATTCTCTAATTGTTTTATGTGTCAGTCTTGACATCTCATCTTCATGTAAAATTATTCCTTTTCTGCCCAGAGTCCAGCTGAGACTGGGAATTCATGGATCTATTAGTTCCCATATTAAGGTTAAACTTCCTTTATATGGTTCACTCAGTATGTGGGTAAATTACTGGGAAAATAGATACTCAGGGAAAATGTTCTCTTTTACCTTTACTAGAATAAAATACTGAATTTTGGGAGAATAGAAAAAAAAAGTAGTAAATTGGATGTT
>PVKS010004308.1:0-94584 GCA_004027875.1 Aplodontia rufa | reverse complement strand
CCAGCATTTGTTATTGTTTGTGTTCTTCATCTTTGCCAGTCTGACTGGAGTGAGGTGAAATCTTAAGGTAGTTTTGGTTTGCATTTCTCTGATTGCCAGTGATTTAGAACACTTTCTCAGGTATTCATTGGCTTGCTCAATGTCCTGTGTTGAGAAGTTTCTGTTTAGCTCTCTGGCCCATTTATTGATTGGATTGTTTGTGTTTTTGTTACTGAGTTTTTTGAGTTCTTTGTAAATTTTGGATATTAGATCCCTATCAGAGGGATCACAGGCCATGATTCTCTCCCATTCTGTAGGTTGTCTCTTGACTGTTTTTGACTATTTCTGTAGCTGTACAGAAACTTCTTAGTTTAATGGCATCCCACTCATTGATTTTTGACTGTAATTCTTTCACTTTAGGAGTCTGGTTGTGCAAGTCATTGCCAACTCCCATATGCTGGAGTATTGGTCCTAATTTTTCTTCTAGCAGTTGTATGATAGCTGGTTTAATTCCTAATTCCTGATCCATTTAGATTTTTTTTGTGCAAAGTAAGAGATAAGGATCTAATTTCAATTTTCTGCAAGTGGCTGTCCAGTTTGTCCAGCAGCATTTGTTGAATAAGCTGTCTCTCCTCTATGTTATATTTTGACCCCCTTTGTCAAAGATCAGATGTTTAAAGATTTGTGGGTTTGTCTCAGTCTTCCATTGTATTCCATTAGTCTTCATTCCTATTTTGAAAACAGTACCATGCTGTTTTTAATATAACTATGGTATAATTTTAGATCTGTTATTGCAAAACCACCTGTTTTGTTTTTCTTGCTTAGTAAAGTTTTGACTATTCTGGGTTTATTGTTGTTCCCTATGAATTTGAGAATTGCTTTTTCTATACCTGCAAAGAATGACATTGGAATCTTGATGGGGATTGCATTGAATCTGTTATTATAATTATATTAATTCTGCCTAACTAACAGCATGGAACACATTTCCATCTTCTGCAATTTCTCTTTTCAGTGTTCAATAATTTTCCTTGTAGAGGTCTTTTTCTTCTCTTGTTAGATAACTTCCCAAATATTTTATTCTTTTAAAAGGATATTGTGAATGCGACCAATTTCCTCTTCTGCCCTCATATTGTTGGCGTATAAGAAGCTATTGATTTGTGGTGTTGATCTTGTGGCCTGCTACTTTGCCAAATCTGTTTATTAGTTCTAGCAGTTTTCTGGTGGGGTGTTTTGGATCTTCCAGATATAGGATTATGTCATGAGGAAAAAGGGATAGTTTGACTTCTTCTCTTCCTTTTCTTATCCCTTTGATTTCCTTTTCTTACCTGATTGCTCCAGCCAGGGTCTCAAGGACTACACTGAATAAAAGTGGTAGCAGCGAGCAGCCTTGTCTTATTCCTGAGTTCAATGGAAATATTTTCAGTTTTTCTCCATTTAATATTATACTAGCTGATGTTTTGGCATATATGGCCTTTATAAAGTTAAGATAAGTTCCTTTGATCCCTATTTTCTCTAGAGCTTTGAACATAAGTGGGTGCTGGATTTTATTGAAGGCCTTTTCTGTATCTATTGAGATGATCATATGGTTTTTGTCCTTAATTCTGTTTAAGTCATGAACCACATTTGTTGATTTGCATATATTGAACCAGCCTTGCATACCTGGGATGAAGCCCACTTGATCATGAAGAATTATCTTCTTGATGTGTTTTTGAATGCGATTTGCAAGAACCTTAATAAGGATTTTTGTGTCAATATTCATGAGGGATATTGGTCTGTAGTTTTCTTTTTTTGATGTGTCTTTGTTGGGTTTTGGTATCAGAGTTATGGTTGCTTCATAAAAAGTGTTTGGGAGAGTTCTTTTTCAATTTCTTGGAATAGCTTCATAAGGAGAGGTGTTAGCTCTTCTTCAAAGGTGTGGTAAAACTCAACAGAGAATCCATCAGGCCCTGGGCTTTTCTTCTTTGGAAGACTTTTAATTGCTGTATGGGTTTCGGTGCTTGTTATTTGGCTGTTTAGGATTTCAATTTCATCCTGTGTCAATTTGGGGATGCTGTATGTGTCTAGAAATTTGTCCGTGTCATCCAGATTATCTAATTTAGAGGAGTATAGTTTTTCAAAATATGTTCTGATAATCTGTTTTTCATTGGTGATTTTGTTGATTTGCTTTGATTCTCTCCTTGGTTCAGTTAGATTAGTTAGAGGTCTGTCAATTTCATTTATTGTTCAAAGAATCAGCTCTTTGTTTCATCATTTTTTTATTGGTTTTTTTTTTGTTGTTGTTGTTCTCAGTTTAGTTGATTTCAGCTTTGATCTAAATTATTTCCTGTCTTTTGCTGGGATTAGGTTGTTCTTCCTTTTGAAGAGATTTGAGCTGGAGCATAAGCTTATTTGTGAGGGATCTCTCCTGTTTTAATGTGGACACTCAGTGCAATAAATTTTCCCCTTAAGAGTGCTTTCATGCAGTCCCAGAGGTTTCAATATGTTGTGTCTTCATTCTCATTATCTTCCAAGAATTCCTTAATTACTATTCTCATGTCTTCTTGGATCCATTCTTCATTTAATAGGGTGTAATTCAATTTCCACATATATGTGTGTTTTGTGCCATGGTTTTTGCTATTAATTATTAGGGTCATGGCATCATGGTCTGATAGGATACATGGAATAATATCTACTTTTTAAATATTTGTTGAGATTTCCTTTGTGAACTAGAATATGATCTATCTTGGAGAAGGATCCATGTGCTACTGAGAAGAAGGTATACTCTGCCAGTTTGGGGTGGAATATTCTCTAGATGTCTGTAAAGTCTGATTTATGGTGTTGTTTAGAATGGAGATCTCTTTATTGTTTTTTTGCTTTGATTATCTGTCTATTGGTGATAGAGGAGTGTTAAAGTCTCCCAGTACTATTGTGTTGAGATCCACAAGTGATTTTATATCTTGGAGTAATTTTTCCACATATTTGGGGGCATTGGTGCTTAGAGAGTATATATTTACTATGGTTATTTCTTCCTGTTGTATTTATTGTTCCCTTTACTAGGATGTAGTGGCCCTTTTTATCTCTTTTGATTAATTTATGTTTGAAATCCACTTTTGTCAGATAGAAGAATTGCAACTCCTGCTTGCTTTCTTGGGTCGTATGCCTGGTAGATTGTTTTTCCATCCTTTCACCCTTAACCTGTGTGTGTCATTGGCTGTAAGGTGGGTTTCCTGTAAGCATATTGTTGGATTTTGATTTTTGATCTAATCTGCTAGTCTGTCTTTTGATTGGTGCATTGAGACCACTCACATTCAGTGTTAGAATAGTTATGTGGTTATGGTACATAGTCATTGTGCTTTATTAGTAAGTTCTTTGCTGTCTTAGTTGTCTATTGACAGCACATACATGTACCTTTATTGAATTTCCTCTGTTCATGGGTTTTGAGGAATGTTAGCTTGTTCTTCTATCTGGAGTTTATCTTTGAGGATTCTTTGTAATGCTGGCTTTCTCTTCACAAATGCTGCTAGTTTGTTCTTATCATGAAAAATTCTTATTTCCCCCTCAAATTTGAAGCTAAGTTTTGCTGGGTATAGTATTCTTGGCTGCATGTTGTGTTCATTCAGGCATTGAAAGATTTCCTTCCATGATCTTCTCACTTCTGGAATCTGAGCTGAAAAATCAAATGTGATTCTTATTGGTTTGCTTCTGAATGTGATTTGGCGTTTCTCCCTTGCCACTTTCAATATTCTTTCCTTGATTTCCCTTGTTGTACATTTTGAATATGACATGTCTTGGTGAGCTTCTCATTTGATTAGGCCTATTGCGTGTCCTATAAGCTTCCTGGATGAGCATATCTTACTCTATTTTTAAATGGGCAAATTTTTCTTTAGCAATTTCCTTGACAATGTTCCTTATCCCATTTGTTTGTGTTTCAATTTCTTCCTGTATCCCAATTACTCTTAGATTGTTTCTTCTCATTTCATCCCATACATTTTAAAAATTCTGTTCATGTTCTGTACATTTGTTTTCTTTTTTGTCATTTGTGTACTCAAACTCGCTCTGCCTGTCATTGTCAGAAGTTCTTTCTTCAAAGCTGAGATTCTCTTTTCTATAGAAATTATTCTCTTCTTAAATTCTTCCATGGTTCCTCTCATGTCATTGACGAGATTTTTAGCTCTGTTACTTCCTTTTTAAATATATTTCTTTGATAATAGAATTTTTCGTCTCTTGAGTTTTTTCACTTAGTCCCTTCATTTTATCTTCTTTTAGCTCATTGTTCCTTTTAGTAATCAGATCATTGATAATATTTTCAAGATTTTCATCTTGATCCCTGTCCGTGGGATCCTTTTTAGGGTAGTTGTGGATTTGAGGTGAACCTCTCCTTGTTTGATTCTTCATTTTTAAAGAGCTTCTTTTGTATCTCTAAATTGAGTTTCCTTTGGGGAAGGTAGGAAGCTCTCCAGGTGGTTTTTCCTTGCAAGTCAAAGGGTCAGATCAGTCACCAACTCTTTGATGATCACCCTCTTCCAGATGCTGTTTCTGCCTGGGTCCTCATTTTGCTCTACCTTTTGGTTCAAGGCTCCAGGTTGCAAATCTGAACCTGGTTTGTCCTGGGATCCTCCTGCAGTTGGTCCTGAGCAAGAGCTGCTCTGGATGTGGGTCCTACCAGTAGTGTCCTGAGCGCCTGTTGCAGGGGCTGAAAGAGACCCAGACAGCCACTTGGGGCTTTAGGAAGGCGGTGACTATTTGAGGTGGTGAACCTCCTCCTGTTGGTCCTGAGCAGGAGCTGTTCCAGATGGGGGTCCTTCCAGTGGGGTCCTGAGTGACTGACTATTGGAGGGTTTCCAGCTGTCCCTGACAGGCACGTGGGGCATCAGGTAGACCTTTCTACTAATCTTTGAGAAAAATAATCTGATTCTAAATTCTTATTATTGAACATTTATTAAATACCCAAATACTCCAAATTCTTCTTGTAACATTCATTGATTGTGGCATGAATTAAAGTCTGTTCAAAGGCTGGAGAGATGAGGAATTTTGACTTGGGCCATATTTCTGTTAGAATTTTGGTTGATTATTAGTACAGGAGACCTGAAAGAATTCTTAAACCAGATAGAAGTTCATTTTTTTTTCAAATACAAAAAAAATATATAGACAATAGACAAGCTCAGAGGTAGAACATGAGGGCTCTGTCTAGCCAGGTGAAAGCGAATTGTTTCTGGTGTTTTACGCTTACAGAGAAAAAAGTATGTGTAAGAGTAAAAATGCCTACTAAGGCCAAAAGTGTTTCAATTTGCTCTAGTATAGACAGCTTTAGGAATAATAGTAGCAACTGAAGTTACTAAATAAGATTTTGAAATTCATAAAATCTATCTGTTTGCTACACATGTTTAAACAGGTAAGTTAAATGGATGTGATAGAAATAACATATCTTGCAGTTTTCTGTTTTGTTTTTAAGTAATTTATTTGTTTATTTTTGGTACCAGAGATTGAACCTAGGGATGCTCAACCACTGAATCATATCCCCAGACCTTTTTATTTTTTATTTTAGGGCAGGATCTCATGAAGTTGCTTAGGGCCTTGCTGAGTTGCTAAGGTTGGCTTTGAACTTGCAATCCCTCTGCTTCAGCCTGGGATAACAGGCATGCACCACTGTGTCTGGTTAAATTTTATTTTTAATTGTTAAATAAAAACTATATACATTGTATACAATGTGATGTTTTGATATATGTATATACCATGGAATGGCTAAATTGAGCTAATTAGCATATGTTACTTCACACACTTTCAATTTTTTCATGATGGGAACATTTAAATTCCACCTTCTTAACAATTTTCAAGTATTATGTTGTTATTAAAATAGTCATTATGGTATGCAATAGATCTCTAGAATATAATTCTCCTAGCTGAAATTTTCTGTCCTCTGATCAATATCTCTCCAATTACCCCATCATAAAGCCTCTGGTAAATACTGTTCTAATCTCTGCTTGTATAAAATTTACTGTTTTAGATTTTATATATAAATGAGGTCATGTGATATTTGTTAGTATCCTTTTTCTGAAATGGATACTGGAGATAAATCAACTTAAAAAGAGGAAAGGTTTATTTTGGCTTACAGTTTTGAAATGGTGTATTTTGACTCTCAGTCCATGTTTGATTGATCCCATTGCCTTGAGCTTGTGTTAGTGTGGTACATCGTGGCAGGAGAACATGGTGGTGGAGGTCCACTCATCTCCTGGGTGGAAATTGGGAGGATTAAAGAAAAAGATGAGTCCCATTATCCTCTTCAAGGGCATGCCCTCCCAGTAGGCCCTACTTTTTTTCATTATTAGTTCGACATAGATTTACATATTGGAGGGAATTGTTGTTCCATAATCATGCGTACGTGGATAGTGACATAGTGAGATAGTGACACAGTGAGATAGTAAGTTGAGGTTGATCCTAGACCAGGATCTTCATCCATTCCCCTTCATCCATTCTTGAACTCATGTCTCCTCTGTCATTCCACCATATTATAGTTTGAAATGAGCATATGAATGTATAATAATTGTTGACATTTCTGAGGTTCTCTGCCTGTCTGTGTATAGCTAGGCTTCTAATGGGAGTTGAGCATTCCCTGTTGTATTGATTGCCCACCCCCTTATCCCTCCCTCCACTTCCTGCCTCCTTCCCTTCTCACCCCATCTTCTTAGGTATGGTTCACTCAGCTTATGTGGAATTTCAACTATAGTGAGTTTATTACTTAAACTCAGCTGACTATCATCCTGTCATAGGTTTTACACTAGCTTCCACATATAAGAGAAAACATTTGGCTCTTAAGTCTCTGAGTTTGGGATATTTCACTCAGCATAATTTTTTTCCATTTACATCCATTTGGCTGCAAAAGGCATGATATATATTTTTTTCTCTAATAGTGGAGTAGAATTACATTGTGTAAATATACAACATTTTAAGAATTCATTCATCCAGTGAGGAGCATCTAGGTTGGTTCCATAATTTAGCTATTATAAACTCAGCTGCTGTAAACATTGATGTAGCTATGTCGCTGTAGTGTGCCAATTCTAGTGGTTTTGGGAAAATACCCAGGTGTGGGATAACAGGGTTGTAAAGTAGTTCCAGCTCTAGATTTTTGAGGAGTCTCTACATTGCCTTCCAGAGTGGCTGTACCAGTTTGCAGTCCCGCCAGCAGTATGTTAGTGTTTCTTTCTCCCCACAACCCCTCCAGCATCTGTTATTGTTCGTATTCATTTTTGCCACTCTGACTGGAGTGAGGTGAATTTTCAGTGAAATTTTGTGATTTGCATTTCTCTGATTGCTAGTGATGTAAAACATTTTCTCATTTTTTTTGACTTTCTGGACTTCCTCTATTGGGAAGTTTCTGTTTAGTTCCCTTGCCCATTTATTGATTGAATTATTTGTAGTTTTGTTGTTCAGTTTTTTGAGTTTTTCATATATTCTGGATATTAGTCTACTGTCAGAGGCACAGCAGGCAAAGATATTCTCCCATTCTGTAGGTTCTCTTTTGATACTCTTGACTAAATCTGTAGCTGAACAGAAGCTTTTCAGTTTAATGGAATCCCACTCATTCATTCTTGGCTTTAATTCTTGAGCTATGGGAGTCTTGTTGAGGAAGGTAGTTAGGCCCTACTTCTTAAAGGTTCCACCAACTAATGCTATGGGCTGGGGACCAAACTCATTGACCTTTCAGTCTGGGACATCCCAGACTGAAACTATAGTACTGTGTCTGGCTTCTTTCACTTAAAGCAACATCTTCCGGGTACATCCATGTTGTTGCAAGTCGTAGGAGTTCCTTCTTTTTTTTTTTTTTTTTTTTTTTGAGAGAGAGAGAGGGACAGACAGTGAAAGAGAAATAGAAAAAGAGAATCAATCAGTTTTATTTAGTTTTTCATCATTGCCCATACACTTTGCTGTGTACGTGGTGCTGGGGTTTGAACCTGCATCCTTGTGCATGCCAGGCAAGAACCATAATCACCGAGCCACCACTCCAGCCCCAATTTCCTTCTTTTTTAAAGGCAATAGCATTTCATTATGTATGTAAACCTCATTCTCTTTATACATTCATCCACTGATGAACACCTAGGTTGATTCCATATTTTCTGTTGTGAACAATGCTGCAATGAACATGGAAATGCGGATTTCATGGTCCTTTGGATAAGGAACCTAAACATGGGATTACTGACTCATGTGGCAGTTCTATTTTTAGGTTTTGAGGGATTTGCGTACTGTTTTCCGTAGCGGGTGTAATTCTCACCAACGGTGTGTAGTTGTTCCCTTTTCTCCACGTCCTCACTGGCTTTTGTTGCCATTTGTTTTTTTGATATAGTCATTCTAACAGGTATGAGGTGGTATCTCAATATGGCTTTAATTTGAATTTCCCTGATGATTAGAGACATTGAGTGCTTTTTCATATATGTGTTGATTATTTGCCTATCTTTTTCGGAAAAATAGTTATTCAGGTCTTTCGTCTATTTTTTAATCAGGTTATCTGTGTTTGTTACCATTGAGTTGGTTTTCTTATGTATTTTGAATATTAACCTCTTACCAGTGTATGGTTTACATGTATTTTCTCCCATTTCATAGGTTATCGATATATACTGTTGATTGTTTACCTTGCTGTGCAGAAGCTCTTTTAATTTGACATAATCTCATTTGTCAATTTGGCTTCTTTTGCAGTTCTATCCAAAAAATCTTTGCCCACAACAATGTCACAGAATTTTTTCCTCTTTTATTCTAGTAACTTTTTAGTTTCATGTCTTCTGTTTGTCTTTATACCTTTGAGTTAATTTTGTGTATGGTGAAATATTTTATTTCCTTCTTTTGCATGTTGATATCCAGTTTTTTTCCAACTCCATTTATTGAAAAGATCATCTTTCTCCCATAATGTGTTCTTGGCATCTCTGTTGGGAATTTATTGACTGAAAATATGTGGACTTATTTTTGGGCTTTCTGTTCTGTTCCATTGGACTATGTGTCTGTTTTTATGACAGTACAGTGCTGTTTTCAGACTTACAGCTTTGTAGAAGATCTTGATATCAGGAAGTGTGAAACTTCTGGCTTTTGTTCTTTTTACTCAAAATTTCTTTGGCTACTCATGATCTTTTATGGTTCCATACAAATTTTAGTTCTGTTATTGGAATTTTGATAGGAATTAAATCTGTAGATTACTTTGAGTAATATGGATATTTTAGCAATATTAACTCTTCCAATCCACGAACATGGGATATCTATTTATCTATGTCTTCTTTAATTCCTTTTATCAGTGCTTTATAGTTTTTAGTGCTACACATATTTTACTTCCTCAATTAAATTAATTTCTAAGTATTTTATATTTTTGTAGTTATTGTAAATGGGATTGTTTTCTTGATTTTTTTGGATAGTATATTGTTAGTTGTAGGCTGTTGACTTTTGCATGTTGCTTTTGTATACTGCAACTTCAATAAATTCATTTACTTGTTCTAGCATATTTTTTGTTTGTTTTTTGAAGTACTGGGGATGGAACCCAGAAGTGTTTTACCACTGTTCTTCGTATGTTTTTATTTTGAGACAGGGTCTAACGAAGTTGCCAAGGCAGGCCTTGAAGTTAACAATCTTCCTGCTTCAACCCCCCAAGTTGCTGGGATTTCTGGCATGTACCATCATGTCTGGTTAGTTCAAACAGTTTTTTCTTTTTATTTATTTTATTTATTTATTTTTTAGAAAGGTGGGGAGAGAGAGACAGAGAGAGAGAATCAATTTTATTTAGTTTCTCATGTGGCTTTCATTGCTCTGATATTTCATTGTATACATGGTGCTAGAGTTTGAACCCATGTCCCTGTGCATGCCAGGCAAGCACCATAACCATTGAGCAACCACTCCAGCCCCTAGTTTTTTCTTTTTAAATGACATTTAATAGCTTTTTTCCCCCAGGTGGAGTCTTTAGAGTTATAGTTGTCTTCAATGATGCCACTAATTTTCAGATTTTTCTTAAAAATAGAGTGTTGTTTTGGATTGGAAGGGGCAGTCCTTAGTGCTTACTTTGTTGGGGCTTGGAAGCCAATTTGAGGATACTGCTAGAAATATTCATTCAAGCTATAAATCAGGAAATGGAATACCCAGAAGTTTGGAACTCTATGTCCACATAAGATGCACTTCGACTCAAACTCATTTTTCACTCGGTCCCCATTAGTTAACCTCTGCTTTGAGTAGGGAAAATGGTGATATTTTAGCATCAAGGATTAGCACTAATTAAAAGTCATGTTCAGTGTTTGTGAAAGGAATGGCTCTGTCCCTTTCTCTAGTATAGTTACCTTTGTAGATGTTTGCAAGTCCTTTCAAGGAAGGGATAGATGAAGAGTTTTATAGGTTTTTATAGTGTCCTTCCCCAGGGATTTTCCCTTTCATTCACTGAATTGAGGTTCTGGATAGTAGAAGACAGACCATGCTCTCTAGTTTAAGTGTGATGATTTAAATCTAGGTTTACTTGGCCTAGAATTTTGTCAACAATATAGGTCAAGTACCTTGAAAGGTCCAACCTTCACATGATGCCTATCTAGTTCAATTTTAGGAACAACATGACCAAATACCCAACACCAAAAGATCACTGCAAATCAAATCATTCCACTATTATTTTCTGGCAGTTAAATCCTACTATTTGGTGTCCATTTTTGTGGGCACTTAACAACCCTACTGAAAACAAGGAACTAATTTCAGTAGCAGCATATCACATGTCTTTAGTCTCTAGAGTACAGAAGCAGTTCATCAAAGCTCCCTTTTAAGAATTCTGATATTCACTTCATATTTTTTCATCAATGCCTTAGAAAAGGGACTTCCTCTAAGTTTATTTTGGTTATATGTGAGATTTTGTATTGATGAATTCATTCCAATGTTATTATCTCTTAAGTCTCTGAGTCTTAGTATATTAACTTCCTTCAGCAATAGACAACAACAGAATCCAGGTGCCAGTCAACCTACCAAGTTAACAATTGGCTCAGGCAAAGTAGATTGAATCCAGAATCTCTAGTTAGTATAATCATATCAATAACTTTACAGAGACCCAATTTTTTGGTAGAATACCCAATGTAATTCTCCCACTTTTTGATAGTGGTAATTAGAAAAATCTTAAAATTCTTTTGGTGTGTGAATCATTTCCTTCTAACATAGACTTTTTAAATCAGCTTATATGGGGCATGCTGGAATCGAGCTAGTTATAGGTCCGGAGGGAATGAAAGGGCATGGGTGAAGGACATGAGGAGAACTAGAATTCCTGTTGGAAGTAACTGGCTGAGGTGAGGTCATTATTGGTCTTTAAGCAGGAACAGACCTGTGTCTTCAGATAGGGAAGAAGGAACTACTTTTGGTACTAGGTGCAGTGGAGTTTGAGGGTATTCAAAGTCATCTGGATCCTACCAACTGCTCTCATTCCAATTCTTGTGACCATTCTTTCCCAAATAATATCCTGTCTTTCATATAAGAGATCTAGTGAGGACATAAATTCAACCTGTATTGAAATTCAGTAACTGGCAAGATTTGATCCTGTATTTTTTTCCCCCTGAAAGGCCTTGTGACTATAATAGATTCAAAAAATTCTGGACTGTACACACATAACTCAGTGGTAGAGTGTTACTTAGCATGTACAAAGCTTTAGGTTTGATCCCTAACATTATCAAAAAAAATTCTTTGGTGGGCTAGAGCGGTGGCTCGGTAGTTATGACCCTTGCCCAGTATGCGGGAGTACACGGGTTCAAACCCCAGCACCCACATACACAACTGTCAGAGCAACGAAGCCATGTGAAAAACTCAATAAAAATTGATTTTCTGTCTCTCCCTCTCTCTCTCTCACTGTCTTTCTCTCTTTAAAAAAATAATTCTTTGGGGGAGTTGTAGAAGCTCCCTGTTTCTCTAAGAAGTCCTTCATTTGAGAATTTATTTATTTATTTATTTTTAAAGAGAGGAGAGAGAGGGGGAGAGAGAGAGAGAATCAATTTTATTTATTTTTTTGGTCTGGTCTTTGTTTCTCTGACAGTTGCGTATGTGGTGCTGGGGTTTGAACCTGAATCCCCATGTCTGCTAGACAAGCACTTTAACCACCGAGCCACTGATTCAGCTCCCTCTTTTGAGAATTTAAATTGTTTAGCTTATTTTTTTTTTAAAGAGAGAAGGATAGTGTGTGTGTGAGAGAGAGAGAGAGAGAGAATCAATTTTAATTGAGTTTTTCACATGGCCTTCGTTGCTCTGACACTTAGTTGTGTACATGGGTGCTGGGGTTTGAACCCGTGTACTTGTGCATGCTGGGCAAGAGCCATAACTATGGAGCCACCGCTCCAGCCCTCAACTTAATTTTTTAAAAAATGTCACTGATGATAACAAAATCAACCATCCTAACCTATACTTCTTTTATCACTCAGCCCCACACAATGGTGTATTGTAGCAGTCCAAAGCAAAGACAAAATCTTTGCTTCAGTAGATACTTTTTTACAAGTGGCCACAGGTAGTCATTTAAGTAGCTGTTTACCTCTTTGTATGTCATGAGTTAATAGTGTTCCATTATTTAATGATATACAAATCCTTCAAACCCATCCAGGTCAAATGGCCAAAGAGTCTACATTTTTTTATTTTTTATTTTATTTTATTTTTGAGCAACCTTACAAGATTTTAACAAAATAATATAAAATGTGTATATATTCTGGATATTGCATTTATCCCCAGGAGTGCCCCCCAAGAGTCTACATTTTTAAATTCTGTTTACAATCACTTCTGGTCCAATTTTTAATTTTTTTATTGTTTGGAGTTTTTTTTAAGTTGCAATCATTGAATTTACTCTGGCTATTTTAAGCAGAAAAGGGTTTATTATTGAATGAACAGATTAAATAATTAGTACTAAAGGCAAAGAAAAAAACTCTAGGTAAGCCATCAGCAATAACTTCAGTGTGCGTTACTACATTCCAAAATGTCCTTCTGAGGGAGCTACAGCATCTGTTATGATCAGAAAGTCAGCACAACCTCTGGTTCCTGTCCATGCTATAAATATAAGTGCCTCATGCTCTACGTGTTCCTTGTTTAACTTACTTCTGAATCAGTACTATTAAGAGTGTATCTGTTGGGTAAAATCCCAACCACACACTGGTATCTTAGCACAAGAAGGGCTGGGGATTTTCTTTTTTCTTTCTTTCTTTTTTCTTTTTTTGTGGTGGGGATCAAACCTAGAGCCTTGCACATGCTTAGCCCAAATACAGTTTAAAAATTTTAAAATTTATTGTTGAAAAGGCAGGATCAATGGAGTGGGGAACCATCAAAATATTCAGAAGGTGTACACAGTATTTTTGAGCATCTATCAAAGAGGCTGGAGAGTAGAAGATAGCAATAGTAAACTATTTCTTGGGTTGATTATAGTCCATGAGCATTAAGTATTTTTTGAATGTTTTATAATGAACACATATGTATATTAATCTGAGTTCTCCCAGGAAAGACAATTAATAGGGGATTTATCTTTACACATAAGATCAGATGTTGCTCAAGGTAAGAATACATTCTGAGGAATGTGTCATTTAGTGATTTTGTCATTTGAAAACATCATAGAATCTACTTACACAAACCTAGATATTCTAGGTCAGTCACTCAACGTGGCCTCTTTATATACTCAAGAGATGCAGTAAAAACTATTTGTACAAGGGTGTGACTAACAACAACAGGGCATACGATTTTACAGTAAAGTGTTTTTTAGGTAAGCAGTACTTTCTAAAAGAGCAAAATGTGTATGATAAATGCGTAAATTAGTAGCTGTTGTTTATGATTAAGTTTTATGTATTATATATAATTGTATGGGCTACAGCTGGCAGAGTCATGGATTTGTTTACACTAACATCACCATAAGCATGTGAATGGTGCATTGTGCAACAATGTTCTGATAATGAAATCACCAGGCAGAAGGAATTTCTCCATTATGATCTTATGGGACCACTCTTGTATATGAAGCCTGTTCAAAACATTGTTATGCAGCACATTACTGCATCTATTTATGTATCAATCCATCTATCTCTATCTATCTGAGATTGATTTACTAAAAGGAATTGGCTCATATAAATAGAGAGGCTAAGCAATCCAAAGTTCTGCAGTAAGCAACTTGGAAACTCAGAAGAGCCAATGATACCAGTTTAAGTCTCAAGGCAAAGACCAGTGTCCCAGCTTGAAGACAATAAGGCAAAATGAAAGAATTTTTTTTTCTTATTCATACTTTTATTCTGTGTACAACTTCAGTGGATTGAGTGGATTGGATAAAGCTACTTTACTCGTTCTACCAATTCAAATGTTAATCTCATCTAGAAGTGCTCTCAATAGATGCACCCAGATATAATGTTTAACTAAATATCTGGGCACCCTGTGGCCCAATCTAGTTGACACATAGAATGAATCATAATTATAAGTTACTTACTTTTGTATACAAAAAGTAATGCATTATTGGTATGAAATACAAAAAAGCTTTGGGGACAGTTACAAATGACTGATGTTCATTACAAGCTGTAATCGCTTTACTTAAGATGCTGACTTAGTTTATGAAAAAATGACTGTGGAAGGAGTTATCAGTCACCTGTGCCTTGGTTTGAGGGAGGAGTGGAGTTGTAGAGAGAGAATTTAACTTAGGTATCTGAGTGATAGTAGGGTTCATAGCACCACTTGGGAAGAAAGCGGGGAAAGAATGTGAAGTTGAGGACTATCAGACAGATTTTTGCTAGTTCACATTTTTGTTACAACTATTCTAACTACTCACCTTCCTGAGATGTTTTTCATCATCATCTTCGTCATTGTCATTGCCATCGTTGTTGTTGCTGTTATTATTCTCATTATTATTTGCTTTATGGGTTATTGGAATTTGCAGGTGTCTAAGGATTATTTCAGATTTGTTACATATCTGTCAATTATGTCTAGCTTTCATTTTCTAATATATATGGCACAACTCTGAAGATTGAAATCCCACTTTACCAACCTCTAATTCTGGTTCTCTGAGCATTGGTTCACATAGACTGAAAATGCAAGTTGGGCTATGTACTTCATATCATTGCTATTTATTTCAATCCTAGATTGGAGCAGCCGATAAACAGAAATTGCACAAGGAAACTTTCTTCAAACCTAAAGTTTATGAATAATGCACACATCTGTGACTCATGAAAAAGCAACGGTAAATAAATCACAAACAGTTGGCCACCCCCTCAGCCATCCGCAGACAGTGGTCCCACCCCTTACTAACTGTGAATGGCAATATTTGAAGGTAGCAATGGAAATCAGTGGTGCTGGTTTATCTTTAGCATCACCCACATGTTTGTTGGCACGTAGTTAAGTCAGAAGAGTGACTGAGCTCAAGCAGCAAGAAAAAGGTGTCTCAACTACTGAGGTGTCTTATCCATTTTCTGTTACTTTAGCTGAACACCACAGATGGAGTAATTTATAAAGAATAAAAGTTTATTTGTTCACTGTTCCAAAAGCTGGGAAGTAAAAGATTAGGTAGTTGCATCCTGTGAGGTCCTTCCACTAATTCCCATGGTGGCACTGGCATCATGTGCATCTTGTCTCTGCATTTTATAAAGCCATGGTCTCATCGGGTTAGGACCTCACCCTTCTGGCTTCACTTAGCCTTAATTATGTCCTGAATGTACCACTTCCAACTGCCGTAGTTTGATGAAGTTTCCATTCTCATAATACCTCACGATGGGGATTAACTTTCAGCATGAGTTTTGGTGGGAACTATCAAATGATTGCATAAACTTTTGAGAGTCAGTGGAAGTAAAACGATGTTACTGGGACCATTTCATTCCTCACTCTATACAGGGGCTGCTTTCCTGAACTTTTACCAGTTGATATATTGGAAACAACACCAACTTTGTAGTCAGAGCGTCCTGGGTACAAATCCTGCCCCTGGTACTTATGAATTGTATATCCTTGGGCAAATAATTTTTCTTTATTTTTAGTAACTCATCATCTTCCAACTTGGGTCTCCTCTGAGTAAAAAGGGATGGTTACAATATTTATCTTTACCTCTCAGTGTTGTTAGTTATAAACAATAGCAGTTGAATGTAGCCAATTAAGCAGATAAGGAGTTAATTAAAAGAATTATTGCTTGCTCAGAATACTTAAGTTGGAGAGTCAGAGAGGGAGGGTTTCGGCTAAGCTTTTGGAGTCGAGGACTGAAACCATGCTGCAGAACTGACCCAGTAAGGAAGCTATTGACCCTGCTTTCCCCCTGAGCACTGAGTGACTGCCAGGAACCGAAACTCCACTGCAGTTCTGCCAGCATTGATATTTCTGGTCAGGAACTGCTCTAACGACAACTGGTATCCTGGACTATTGGATGCATCTGCTACCACCCTTGTCAGTACGTGGGTCCCAGGCAACATCTCCTTCCTCTAATTCCTTATCTCCAATTAAACTCCTGCCTGGGTATATCTTAGAGGCAGAACCTATGCTTCCCATCTGTGTTCTTGCTACCAGGGTCTCTGGGGAAGCACATTTTTCTGACACTACTGAGGGGAGGCAGCACTTATAAGGTGGGAAATTCTCCAAACATAGCTAAATGCACAGAAAGTGCAAGGAAACCAGAAAAGTATAATATCTGATCTCTCACAAATAGTTGCAAAGACTCAGTAAGTATGTCACATGTTTATGTTTAAGAGTAAAATTGTTTCTGTTTTTGTTTTTTGATCCTTGTTTTTCCTATTAGCCCAACGAGAAATATCCATTTGCTCACTGGGTGAGATATGATAGGAGCAAATGGGTATAGATATGAGCAAATGGATATTTCTCACTGGGTGACTCCCCAGCTTGTTTTCTACCTAGGTAGTGTTTAAATAGAGTGGAATAGAGCCTTTGACCCAGGGTGAGGACACTTGAAAAGGTTTCCACTTCCTACTGCCATGTCCTGTGATTGGGCTTTGCCTGTTGGCTCCTGACCCTTGTCTACTCTGACCCATGACACCTGCTTCTCTGTCCTGTTAGGTTTGATCTTTTAAAACCCAGGGCCTCCTGCATACCCGACAGGTGCTCCACCACTGAATTACAATTCTAGTCCTAGGTTTGCTTTTTTTTGTTCCTGTGTCTTTGGTTTGCTCATGACTATAGCAACCCACTGATACTGTCCTCCCCACCGACTCCTATTTAATCTTAATCTCTTGATCTCCTGCTTTTAGACTTTCAGCTGATAATGAACCCTGACACTAATTAGATCCTCTCCTAGCCCTGATTTCTGAACAGCTTACATAGCATTTTCAGATTTTGTGTAATTATCAAAGAAGACTTTCTAAAAAATATTTGGTTCTATTATTTTTATTCTTTTTCTTTCTCTCCTTTTTTTTCGGTGCTGGCGATTTAACCCAGGGCGTCATGCAAGCACACTAGGCGTGTGCTCTACCACCGAGCAACACCCCAGCTCTGTTATTTTATGTTTTTAGACTTGTGAAGTAATTTTTCTATTTTTAATGAAAGAGAAGTGAAGAAAGTCTGAAGGAGAGATAGCAAAAGCCCAAAAGAACAGTTACAAACAGTTTCCCTATCACTTACTCCAGTCTTTCACTCCTCTTCTGAGGATATCATTCATTGAGATTTTGTAGACAGAAGGAAAAAAACAAAAACCAATAAACAAAATTTCAAAACAAACTAACTAAATGGAACCTTGCCCCAGGAGGGCTAGGAGAGTAGCTCAGTGGGAAAGCCCTTGGCTAGCTTGTGTGAGGCCCAGGTTCAATCTCCAGCCCTGAAAAACAGAACAAAACATTGCTTCAAGGAAAAGCTACTATTTCTCTTACTGAGAAGTCTTTCCCTAAGTTTCTTAAGAGCCTCTGCTCTTTCTTTCATGTAAACCGTATTTGCTCAACTCAGACAGGGGCAGCATTCTCAACATTATCAGCTATCTAGATAGTGGCCCTCTGTGGACTGAAGGAATGCCTTGAGGAGCTGGGGAGCATGCAACACGGTCCTGTTCCTGCATGTCCATCATCATCACAACTTGAGGAGCAGGAATCATCTGTCCATGATTTTTTATTTTTTTTAAGAGAGAGAGCGACAGTGAAAGAGAGAATCAATTTTATTTAGTTTTTCACGTGACTTTTGTTGCTCTGATGCTTTGTTGTGTACATGGTGCTGGGGTTCAAATCCACATCCTTGCACATGCCAGGCAAGTGCTATAACTGCTGAGCTACCTCTTCAACCCTGTCGATGACTATTTATCCAAATGGTTCTGATATCGTTCAATTTCATTTGCCAATCTGTGTAATGTTCTGCCCCGTTGGCTGGAAATACTTTCAGAAGTCCTTAGATCTGACTCTGTCCTGGAACAGGTGATCTGGAGAATAGACCCAAGCAGAATTGTTATGGTATAGTGCCACTGACTTTCAGGATAAAGGTAAGGAAAGCAGTGTGTGATTTTATATCATGGATCTAGAGAAAGCCAGAAAGTCTCAACAGTGGTTCAAGGAGCCACCAGACTTTTGTTGCTTAACTTAAAAAAAATCTCAAGTGAAGGTATTACTAGAGAAGGGTGCAGGACATCAGGTTGAAGTGCTATCACATCTTTCAGAGATATATCTTTGAGAGTGAAACAATGGGAGGAATGGACCTGGAGTCAGGCCACTTTGAATCCCATCTCTGCTACTGTTAGGAGAGCATTTTGGATGAGACACTGATTCTAGCATTACATTCTTTATTTTATACACTGTGAAGGGCATAGTTAAAATGCAAACATACCAGAATCTCTTTCTAATATCTACATTAGCTAAGATTCATTAGCTTGTGGCCATAAAGGCCCTGAAAGAATGAGACAGGGAAAAGTAAAACTAAAGAAGTAAATGTGGTTCTGGAAAGATCTAGAACATAATACCATGGAAGCGACAATTCTAGCTGCTCCAACACTTCATTGTGTATGTGGTGCTGGGTTTAACCCACATTCTTGCTCATGCCTGGCAAGCACCATAACAGCTGAGCCATTGCTCCAGCCCCTACCATTGGATTTGGTCCTCTCTTGGCCCTGCTTAGCATACTTGGGTAAGCAGCAGTGTTAGATCAGAAAAGGCATATTTGGATAAGAATAGGATTGAACAAGCACATTCCTAGCAAGTTGATTGCATGCCAGAGCATCCAGCTCCACAGCCCTGTTTAGGAGGGAGATTACCGATGTGCAGCCAAGTTTCATCATGGGTAAACGAACATCATTCTTTCAGGTTCAATGGTCTTGGCCCAGCTGCGAGAATAACTTCTGCATGAATTGGCAATAGAAACAATCGTAAAGCTATTGGCTAAGGACCAAGGGGATGGCAACCTTTCTGTGCCTTTGCACACGTCTGGTTAATTTTGTCAAGCCTGTCTGCTGAGCTCCTAAACCTGTTTTCTGGGAGCCAGAAGCACATGTCTCATTTGACTTGCCCAGGATCTGTTAGTGATGACAAGTTCTAAGAACAGTCTAGAATTGCTCAGAACCTCAATGCCATATTCAGAGCATGGCAAAATTCTTCCATTCATATATTGTCACAAAATAGAATGGAAGAACAGAAGTGAACCCTCTAATTCACCAAGTTCAGGAGGAGGCTCAGATCCAGAGAGGAGCTGAGATTTGTTCAAGATCACCTGAAAAACGTTTTGATAGAATTGGAGACCTCCCACAAAGAATCAAAAATTGCCAATGAGCATAGTTATTACCTCTCATCATCAGGCAGAGTTTGTGCAGCAAAATATTAATAAAAAGGGAACAAATATCTTCTATATGCTTCAGGCTTTAGCATATTGCTAATATCTAACTTTATATAAATTGTCACAGGAAGTCACTTTTGCTAACTTCAAGGAGTGCTAAATTTCAGGGAAATAACATTTTGTTGGAGAGACAGAGATAGCTGTTTATGCACAGTAAATTCTTGGGCCCTGAAATATTGCTTATACTTCCCAATTCTCCTTCTAGGCTGACCATGACTCACAGTATAAGAATCCTTTGATTATTCTGAAAAACCATTGGCTAACTGTATTTTTCCTTCTGTCCTTCCATTTCTACCTCTCAAACAATGCTACATCATCTCTAGGCTTGACATTTTCTTTCCTATTAGGGTCTTCCTTTCTGTGCAGTTTATGGAGACATAGCTACAGGGCTGATCCCTGCCTTGTAACAGGAAAGTTGTTCCTCCCCCATTGAAGGGACAGCTCTGGCCTCATTCCCATTCCTCCACTGGGATTGGGTCTCAGGGGAAAATGAACCAGGTCAAGCCTCCAACCTGGCTATGGTTACATTTTGTTGGTTGTTTTTGTTTTCTTTCTTTTTTCTTCAGATAAAGTCCATTGTGGTTCATCTTTACTTTTCAATTTATCTTTCCTCATTAAGGATCCATTTTGAGAAACTTCTCTTTTAACCAAGGAGAAGGTATAGATCTCTTGCAAATTGCACTTACCACCATTAACAACAGCAGCAACGCCAGACCCTTCCTTTTTTCCTTCTCAAGTGTCCCCCTTTCCCAACGTGAACCACCTGCCTTCAGAAGAGACCGCCCACTGGTACTCAGGAGACATTCATTCACCTCACCCAACCATTCAGTAAATACTTACAGAGGACCCACCTTAGAAAGGTGATTGCTATGGGTGCAATGATGGTGTCTCCTCCAAAATCCATTTGGAAATTGGTCCCCAATGCAGCAGTATGACCCTTAGGAGTTGATTGAGTCATGAGTCATGAAACCCTCCTGAAAGGGTTTGTTGGAGTGAGTTTGACTCTGACTGTTCTTTTGCCTTGTGGGCACATAGCATTCTGCTTCCCTGGAAGATACCACAACAGCTTCCATCTTGGAAGCAAAGTACAGTGCCCACCAGATGGCTGCATTTGCTGAACTTGAGCTTCCCAGCCTCCAGAACTCTGAGAAATAGATTTCTGTTCTTCATAAATTGGCATTCTATTATTGCAGCTTAAATGGACTAGGACAGTGGCCAACTGTTCACTTTATTTGGGAGGGTCCTTGTTTTAGAACTGAAAGTGCTGCATTGCAGGAAACCCTTTAGTTTGGGCAAGCTCAGACAGTTGGCCACTATCACCCTTAGCCAAGCACTGGCTAGGGGCTGGGTATGTAATTGACCACCAGCTTCTCAGGTACCCAGTGACCCATGTTGACCTTCTTTTCTCATATGCGAAAGCATGAAATGGAAGAAGAGGTACTAAACTGGAATTGGACCCCGGACTCTGGTCCCAGTTTGGCCACTGAGAATCAGGGCTCATGGGCAGATCGCTGAACTTCAACTTCCTCCCCTGAAATTGGGTTTGGTGGGGTTTTTTTTGTTTTTTGTTTTTGGCTTGGGGATTGAACCCAGTGAAGCCAGGGGCATTTTACCACTGAGTTACACCCCCAGACCTTTTTTAATTTTTAATTTCCTTGCTAAGTTGCTGAAGCTGGCCTTGAACTTGTGATCCTCCTGCCTCATTCTCCCTAGTCGCTGGGATTATAAGTGTGTAGTCACTGTGCCTGGCTGGGGTTGGAGTTCTTTGATTCTTAGGACCCAGATCCTACAATTCTATTTATGAAGCAAAGTGATAAACCAATTCACACTAATTAGTATTCCTGGATAAGAGATGGTTGGTAATTAGGTTTTCTTGACAGTTGCTGATGATGTTAACACTATGTCCTTATTGTATGCCAGACACATCCATTCCATTGTTTTATTTTATCTTCACAACTTTTAAAGTAGATACTTTCTTTACTTCCATTTATAGATGAAGGACTTCAGCTTGAAAAGTTGATGTAACTTGCCCCAAGTTACACAGAAAGTTGTGGGTCAAAGTTGAGAACCTAGGAGGTCTGACATTCAAGTGCAGACTTAAACAGTTGCTCTCATTGGATGGAGATATGTCAACAGCTGAAATGAACTGTCTAATAGTTTCCCCTCAAAGGGTTGGGAAAACCAAACAGTGATGATTGGAATGGGATCCTGCATTCCAGGCAGGCAAACATTACCGTCCTGGATAACGCAGCTTGCTATTGGAGAGAGTAGTGGTCTTATCTCATAGCAAAGCCCCTCGCTGCTCTTTAGATAACGGGTTGGTGGGACCAGTTTGATACTCACAGCATCTCCCATTGCTGTGGTTTGAATGCATGTCCCCTAAGGGTCCACATATAAAGGCTTGGTCCCCAGAGTGAGAGTATTGTTGGGAGATGCTGTGGATCTTTAAAAGAGAAGGCCTAGTGAGAGGTCCTTAGGTCACTGGGGGTGTGCCCTCCACGAGGACCGTGGGACCCTGGTCTCTCTCTCTCTCTCTCTCTTTTTTTTCATCTTCCTGATTGGAGATATGAATGTGGCTATGACACAGACTCCCCCCATGATGTGCCACCTATACCAGTGGCCAAATGAATGGGGCTGTACGATCTTGGACTTGAACCTACAAACTGTGAGCTAAACAAACCTTCTCTTTCTCTCTTTTTGTGGTGCTGGAGGTTGAACACTGGGCCTCATGCATACTAGGCAAGTGCTCTACTACTGAACTGCAAACTCAGCCCAAAACTTCTCTCTCTGTAAATTCATTGCCTCAGGGATTTCTGTGTACTAACATGAAGCTGACTAATATACATATCACCTCTCCTCCATTCCTATTTCTGTTAACTTCAGAACATTCTTTCTGTTCCCTGAAGAATCCGTGAAATATTTGAGACTACTCCAAGGCCCAAGGAGTCATCACCAACTGCTCCCACTGCCTCTTACTATTGTCCTGAGAAACAATTCCATTTAGATTTAGCCTGCCTAATGTGTGGGAAGAGAGTAGAAAGATTCCTACTAGGCATGTTTCATCTTTTCTTTTGGAAATGATGATTTGAAGTACAAAGAAAAAAATAAGGCTGTGGGGTCTCTTTCTCAGCAGCTGGCAGAGTTTCCCTTAATTAAACTACTGTAATTGCTTTATTTGTACATTTTGCTAGCCCCATTCCTTTCCTCTCTGACTCCTTATAAAAACAATATTATTTCAATGGGGAGGAAGAGAAATTAAATGCTCTTAGTTTTTAAGGCTAACACTAATTAACAGCATTTATTTTATTGTGATTTCCTACATGAAAGTATGCAAAAGTAAATTTGTATTCTGAGAATGTGATTGTTTTTGTTTGAAGCATTAAAGGGAATTAACAGTTCCTGGAACGCACCATCATTTGCTCTATATTCTCCAAAGAGTACTGAATCACCAGTGCTGGGGGGACGGCTATAGAAACAGGGGCAAAGAGCTATAGCTGATTGATCAGCCAGCTACCAGCATGATCATTTTAAGACTCTGACCCACTTTCTCTCCTGTTGCAAAACCTGAAACCTGTCTCCTGCCTGCTGGGTCAAGGTGAAGCTAGCTCCTTGACCTGGCGTTTAAAACATTTCATAGTCCGGCTCCATCTCTTCCCAGCCTAATTTCCCTGCTCTCACTCCTGAATGTCCAGTGCTCCAATCACAGTCGCCCCCTCATCATTTTCACACCTCTATGACTTTTTCGTAAATGATTCCTTCTTCGTTTAATGCCTTCCATATCCGCTATACCCCCGCCACCTGCCTTGCATCCTTTAAGTTGGAGCCTGAAGCTATGTCTCCTGTCAAGTTTGTCTCAGCTTCTCCTGCTATGGTTAGTTTCTCCTTTATTTGTGTTCCCTTACTATTTTGTACATTTTTTAAAAAAATCAGAGTATTTGTCATATGAATTATAATGTTATCGGCATGACTGTCTCCTTCATTTAGATTGTGTCTTTAGTTTTGTTATCCCCTTCTGATTTCAGGCTCTGGCACACCCTTGCCACATAGAAAGTACATAATAGATGCTTATTGAATGACTGCATCATGGTTGTTATGATATGTCAATTAATATTTATTGAGTGTCTACTACACGTAAAGCATCACATATGTGGTGTCTATGGGTGTCGAGAGAGGGAGGTCGAGAGAGAGAGAGGAAGCTATGAGCAGTCCTCAAGGAACATAAAATTGTATGAGATAAAGAATTAAAAAGCAAAGCAGAAGTACCTAAACCATATGCATTCAACAACATGATTACAAGACCTTAGAAGAGGGGAGAATCATTTGAATCGAGTTGGAGAGGAAGGGCAACAGAATAGGTGGCATATGAAAGGATTTTGACAGGTACAGAATTAGGGAATCCAGGCTGAGGAACAGTAGGAACGAAGACTTGAAGATAGGGGCGTAGTAATTTCCCTGGAACAAAAGGACCTAAAGAATCTGCAATCATCATAACTAGGGAGATTGCCTGTTTTTTTTAAAGTCTAAAATAAATCCCATTAATATCAGTAAGTGCATTTTTCCCTAGTTGCTTATATTTGCAACCTCTAAGCAGGAGTGGTGATTAATCACCTCCAAATTGCTCAAGGATGTGAAACAGGGTGCTTGCAAGTCTAGCAGCTGGAAATGCTTGTTGCAGATGAACTATTTACAATTAACTTTGGGAGCATCATTTCTGTGGAGGCTATGCAGACGATAACCACACACTAGGTACTGGCCCCAACCTAACACACTCAAAGAAAATGCACATTGGTGGAAGCCATCTCCTCTTAGAAAGAAATTATAATGTGTTGGACTGTAGCTTTAGACCTTCAACATACAGCCAGAAAACATCAAGTTAGTTAATAATTTACATTACAGTTGTATTTCTAAAATCAAAGAAACAATCCAAAATTTATTTGTCCCTTAGCAGTCTTCCATGAAAATTAAAAAGTTAAAAAATCCAATGTAAGTATTATAAATGAACCAACTAAAACCGGTACAGTGATCCCCTCTTATCCATAGAAGATATAGTTTAAGACCCCCAATGGAAGTCTAAAACTATGGATAGGGCCAAACCATATATATATATATACTGTATTTTCCCCCATACATATATACTTATGATAAAGCTTATTTTATAAATTTAACATAGTAAGAGGTTAACAACAATAACTAAAAAATAAAATAGGATGATTATAATAGACTATAATAGAAATTATGTGAATGTGCTGTTTCTCTGAATATATTTTCCTACTACTGTTGACCTTGGGTAACTAAAACCAGGGAAAGTGAGATTGCAGATAAGGGGGTACCATTGTATTTGGTCAGTTTATAATTTCAGGGTGGAAAGCTTTGAATTTGCTAGGTTTATGCAGTAAATAGCAGCAATGTGCAGTTTACAGGGGAATTACAGTATGTACTGAATACTTGTAAACATTAACTCCTGGGTCCACCATTGTCAGCAATATATGTGAAATCTCTGGTGGTGGGTTTGACAGTATAGGATCTGTGCAGTGGTGTCACATAGGTGTTGTTGCTGCTTTCAGGGTTTGACAGTTATAGACCCCTCTGTGCCCATGCATTCAAGGACTCAGATGTTGGAAGAAAAGTGGCCCTCCAACAATGACCACTTGTACTTCCGCCTTACTCTTTACAAATCAACACGTTCTACACTCATTCCAATGTTTTACAACCTGGTGAAGTAAATAGAGTATGAAAAATGATCCTCACTTTATAGAGGCAGAAATCAAAAGACAGAAATGATAAATAAATAGCTTGCATTCGCCTAACTGGCTGTTGTCAAGTAAAGAGCCAGAACTCTTGCCTTCTGACTTCTTGTGCATCCACACTATGGTGCTCATAAATCAATTTACCGTGTGTGGAGTGTTGTAGAGCTGAGGAGCCAGTGTAAATGCGATTGCCATGGAGATCTGTACAAGGAAGGATGCCAATTCCATGGTAGATGGGAGTGACTCAGAGAAAGACTTCAGCTCATCTCTAAGGATAAAAGCCCACAAAAATAGATATCTCTGATGCTCATGTAACACTCATATCCCCACTAAAATCTGGATTTAAAATCTCCAAGTTCTTCATAGGAAACCAAATACTCTCATACTGCCGGGACAGCAGACAAGACTAATAAACATATTGAATATCCATACAGTGCACGATCTGTCCCAGGTAGTGTGTCAAGAGCTTTATGCCTAGCATGGCTTTTTACAATGATCCTATGAGGAAAATACTATTACTACTTATATGGGTTAGCTACCAGGTGTCCCCCAAAAGCTCATGTATAAGATAATGCAAGAATTTTAGAGATGAAATGATTGGGTTGTGAGAGGTTTGACCTAAACAGTGCATGAATCTCCTGATAGGGATTGACTGGGTAGTACCTGAAGGCAGGTAGGGTGTGGCTGGGGAGGTGGGTGCCTGGGGGCATGGCTTCTGGGTATATATTTTGTGAGCTGAGCTTAGACTCTCTATGCTGCCTGATGCCCTGCTCCAAGCTGCTTTCTTCAATCATGCTCTTCCACCTTGACATTCTGCCATGCCTCAGGCCCCAGAGAATGGAGTCCCAAAGAATGGAGTTGGCCATTTATGGACTGACCTCTGAAACCGTGAACCCCAAAATAGACTTTTCCTCCTCTAAAATTGTTCTTGTCAGGTCTTCTGGTCACAGCAGTGAAAAAGCTGACCAAAATACTATTCTTATTTTACAGATGAGGAAACGAAGCTTGGGTAGTCTGTCAAGGTCTTGTAACAAAGAGTTGATAACTGAACATAACAGCCCTCCCCAAAAGGCCATGATTCTACTACACCATTCCAACGCCTGTGATCAACTGTTAGGTCCATGGGTAGCAGGAATGGAAAATGAGCAGGAGCAGGGGTTGGACCTGACCCTAAAGATTGATTTCAGTTGTGACATCACCTCTGAGAAAGCACTCCCAAAGGGACTCCCTCCGTAACTGGCACCTGAAACCCACCACGGCTTTTCCCATGTGACCTCCCTGGACACTGTGTCTCAGCCAAAAAAAAAAAAAAAAAAAAAAAAAAAAAAAAAATTCTGTTGGCAGGAAAAAAAAAAAAAAAAAAAAAAAGAAATCCAAGTGTCATATACTGAACTCATTCTAATGATTTTCCCACCGTTGTTGTTTCAAAATTTGTTTTTGTTTTTTGGTTTATATCCATGAGTAATTTTCTAGATTTTTTTTTTTCGACTAGGTCTCACCATGTTGCCCAAGCTGTCTCCCAGTTACTAGGCTCAAGCCATCCTCTAGCTTTGGCCTACCCAGTACCTGGGACTAAACTTTAAACATCTTAATGTGGCTCCCTGTAGAATTAAGTTTTCATCCTCTGGAGTCCTAGAAGACTCACTGCTTCCACAGAGGCAAAGAAAATATTCTTTAAACATGGGACATGCAAAGCCTTCTTTTTTAGTGGAGAGGCTTTCTGTTTACACCCACTTCCTGCCTCAGTTCCTGAAGTGGTGTGTGAGAGGCGAGGCCAGCTGTCCCCAGCGAGCTCATCCTCTGCTCTCCATGGACCTGACCTACCGACTCTTGAAAGAAATACCATGCAGCAGTCCTTTGAAATGAAATGCTTTTCTATTGAACCAGAAAATAATCACGTCCTCCTATTTACTCTTTAGGCTACAAATTGATCTGACTTGATTTGTCAGAGAACCAGAACTGCAGGCAAATAGATGCCAGAGAAATCAACCAATCTTTTAAGCCAGCAGTAATTGTTCCTCCTGTTGGCTGGCTAAATGACTTGTATCTGGAGGAGATGCTCGGAATGAATCAGAATGCCCAAGTTGACAGAAATACAGAGCTTTCCAAAGTGGGCTGAGAGAGAGTAAGTGTCTCTTCCTGTCTTACAAGGCTTTGGTTTCATGTTTTTCTCCCTTTCCCTCTTATCCTGTCTCCTGGGGCTCGTGTCATCCTGCAGAGACCAAAAGCAATGTATGTATAGGACACTAAGGGAAAATAGCGTGTGTGGGAATGAGGAGAGGTGAGTGTTAGCATTTAACCCAGGGCATGCCTAGTGGCACATTGGTCATTAATGAATCCAGGAAGTCCCTATAGAGGAGGCTCCACCTCTGAAGTTCTTTTGCTGGTGAGCTGTTCATCATTTCCTCCTCCTCCTCCCCCTCTTCCCCCTCCTCCTCCTCCTCCTCCTCCTCCTCCTCCTCCTCCTTTTTTCTCTTTCTCTCTCTCTCTCAATGCTGGGGATCACACCATGAGCCTCATGCATACTAGACAAGCATTCTACCATTGAGCTCTACCCCTGGCCCTGTCCATCCTTTTTATTTTTCCCTCAGTAACTAGGGATTAAATCCAGGGTTGCTTTACCACCAACCTACAGCCCCATCCCTTTTTATTTTGCTACAGGGTCTCACTAAATTGCTAAAGCTGGCCTTGAATTTGCAATCATCCTACATTAGCCTTCTGAGTTGCTGGGATAACTGGTGTACACCACTATGCTCAACCCATATTTTTAAATAAATAAAAAATTGGGATAGTTTAAATATACAAGAAAACAGCAAAAAGGGAAATAACTGACAACCCCATGTATGAACTACGCATATTCTTAAGAGTTAACTATTTTACCATTATTAGCATTCTTTATTCTCTCCCTCTCTCCATTTCCTTTTTCAAAATAAAATGTAGTATAGTTACATCATCCATTCTTCCATTCCACTGTTTCCTTTTTTCTTCCTTTTTAGAGGGAACTGCTATCATTACATTTTTTTTTAAAGAGAGAGGGACAGTGAGAGAGAGAGAGAGAGAGAATCAATTTTATTTAGCTTTTCATGTGACTTTCGTTGCTCTGACACTTTGTTGTATACATGGTGCTGGGGTTTGAACCCAAGTCCTTGCTCACGCCAGGCAAGCATTGTAACCGCAGAGCCACTGCTCCAGCCCAATCATAACATTTTAATTTATATTTCTTATTCATCAACATTACTTTTACTCTATAGATTATATATGCAGAAATAATATGTACTGTTCTTTGGAGCCAGGTTTTTACTATAACCTATGAGGTATAGTCCACAGTATCCTTTAAAAATTTTTAATTCATCATTAGGTTGTAATTTATCTATGTAGATGTTAATAGATCTAGTTCAATTATTTCAGTTGCTACACTATATTATTTTGTATTAATAACCACTAATTTACTTGCATGTACCTTATTATAAAATATTTGTACACTATAGACAATTCTGGGATACACACCCTTGCTGAGGTCTCTCCAGACCCATCTATGAGGCTTTTCCTGTAGGGTATATACCTAAGAGTAGAACGGCTGGGATATAAGGAAGGCTTTTCTTCAACTTCAGCAGCTCTTATGAAATTGTTAAATTATGCATCCCCCTAAAGGTTAGACTAAAGAATGATAAACTGTAGGAAAGTTTCAGCAGTCTTAAAAACTAGTTGAATTAAGCAAATCATGTTTATTTCCTGTAACCTTGACCATGATATTTATGGTTGTACAACTAGCCCTCTGTATCTGAGGGTTCTGCACCCATAATTAACCAACCTCGGATTGAAATTATTTGGAAAAAATATTGTGTCTGAACCGAACGTGGACAGACATTTTTTTTATTACCCTTTAAGCAATACGGTATAACAACTATTTACATAGCATTATGCTGTATTAGGAATTATAGGTAATCCAGAACTGATTTAAAGTGTTTGGGAAGATGTGCCTACGTTATATAGAAATACTATGCCATTTTATATAGGGTCTTGAGCATACAAGGACTTCAGAATCCGGGTCCAGGAACCAATCTCCCATGGAGACAGAGGGAGGACTGTATTGGGAAGTATGCTCCCCACACTTCACAGTGCCTACTAAAAGAGGTGGCTATTTTGGGTGGCTCCTATTGTACTTGCCTTCCTTGTCAGGGGACCTAACCCTGAGTGGCGTGACTGGGGCCTCAGTGAGAATGGGGCTCCACAAAACACATCATTTTCTTCTGCCTGGGGAAGCCAGAGCTGCTCTGTGTGCATGGCAGAGCTGGGCAGAGTGAGGAAGGGAAGAGAGATCCTGTGTTTGTCAGAGGTCTCAGGTCTGAGTCTGTGGCTCTGGGCCTGAGATGAGGCAGAAGCTCATGGTGGAAGGGCATGGCAGAGGAAATCTGTGCACCTCATGGTATCCAGGAAGCAGAGAAAGTGAAAAGCCACTGATAGGTACAGTCCAAGGCCATACCCTCAGGGTCCTACCTCCACCAGCCATGCCCTATAGTTCCTGCTTATCGTCACCACCCAGTAATCCATTCAAATGATTAACTTATGGAGTAGATCAATCCACCTATGAAGTTACAATTCTCATAATCCAGTCATCTCACCCCTGAACATTCCTGCATTGCCACATGATTTTTCTGGGGGGAACCTCATCTCCAAACCATAGCAGACTCTTCCTTTGCCTGCTCGGTCTAGGCTCTTTCGCATTGTGCCTGTACCCTGATTTCCTCCAGCTCTTCCATCAGCTTTTGGCTCGATTCCCCTTCTCTTTGAGTAACAAAGTTAGGCCTTTGGGTTGAAGATGTCACTCAGTGGTAGAGCACTTGCCTAGCCCTGGGTTTGATCCCCAGTACCAGAAAAACAAAACAAACTTCAGTCCCTCTCACCCCACAAAAGACACTCAAATTGAGCCTTTGCCATGGATTTGAAGTCGAAGTGGGGGAAGATGTTGCTCTGTCTTTGCCATGGTCATCCTGGTTCCCCTTCTCTCCTCCTGGGCACTTTGGTATCATAACTCTCCCAACTTTGGCCCTGAAACATAGCCCTGCATGGCAAGGGGAAGTAACCTAAACCCAGAAATCTCCATCATATCTACAGCCCTCTGCAGTTCAGGAAGGACCCACTGTACAATCAGGTCACTAAAGATGTAGTGAGACTCTGGTGGACATTTGCTGGTTTCCTCGTGGGGTAGATCAGCAACAAAAACATGCCTAGAAATCAGCTTTGTAGTGAATGAAGAATAGAGCTGTACATGTACAGAGGAAAAAGCTTGAATGGGGCTTAAGCAACACCACCAAGACTTCTGAAAGAAGAGGGTCACTTTTATGTCATCTTTTTTTTTTTCTCATCTAGTTCAGTTACCTTCTATCATACTGCATACCAGCTTACATTTGGTGACTTAAAAAATATTATTGTATTATGTGTCACAATTCTGCAGGTTACGTGGTTCCTCTGTGGCTTGCACCTGAACTCACTACGTGGCTGTGTTGAACTAGAGTTCCAGATGGTCTTATTCATGGGTCCAGTAAATGGTACTGGTATTGGCTGGGTTCCTTGGTTCCCCGCATGTAGCCTCTCATGCTCAGTAGGCCAGACACATTTCCTTGCATGGTAGTCTCAGTGCAGGATTTAAAGAGGGAGGAAGCTGCAAGGCCTCTTGAAGGCTTGGCTGGGGATCTCAGGCAACAGCATTTCTATCATATCTGATTGATTACAACAAGTAACAGGGCTGACACAGATTCAAGGTGGAGAAAGAGGCTTTGCCGTTGATGAGAGTTGTTGTAAAATATTGTGGTCACTCAGTCCCTGCTTTGGCATCTAATATGTTTGTTTTGTTTGGCTAGGATAGCAAAGGGGATTTATTTCTTTTTTTTTTGAGGCAGCTTGTATTATATAGACACACAGCCCTTTCTCTTTTTAGGTGAACACCCTTTGGTTCAAAATCAGCATCAAGATCCCATGTTTTTTTACCCAGTACTGGGAAAAAGAAAAACCTTCAAAGGGATGAATAAAGACATCCTATGCAGGGCTGTGCTGGGGAGGTAGCTTGGTTGCTAGAGTGTTTGTCTAGCAGGCTGAGGTCCTGGGTTCCATCCCCAGCACTGCAACAAAACAAAACAAAAGGAAATTCTATATTTGTCTAAGTTGTATTTGAGTGAATCATGAATTGTGCAGGAATCAACCTCATTCTAAAGGATCAAATTGAGTCAGTGCGGCGCCAAGCGGAAATAAAAGAAATGGGCTGATTGGACCTGTCTCTGACTTAGACTTTAAGGAAGAAAGATAAAGGGAACCCTTTAACTGTTTAGCTCAGCTTAGTTCTTCTTTTTTTTTTTCTTTCTTTTTTAAGAGAGAGGGGCAGTGAGAGAGAGAGAAAGAGAGAATCAATTTTATTTAGTTTTTCACGTGTCCTTCATTGCTCCGAACCTTTGTTGTGTACATGGTGCTGGGGTTTGAACATGCATACTCGCACATGCCAGGCAAGTGCCATAACTGCTGAACCACTGTTCCAGCCCCTCAAATTAATACTTTAGCTCAGTTTAGTGCAGGGGTCAAGATGAGTAACCTGGGGAGAAAGTCCTAGTCAGATATAAACTCTACTCAGGACTATCTGTCTCTTATATATTGACATAAAGAGCTAGACAGCATGCTTATGCAGGGGAGGCAAGAGGAAGCAAACATATTTTTGGTCTAGAGACTTGGGACTCGAGTGTGTTCATTGGACCACCAGGAGAATTCATACCCTCTGCATTTAAATAACATCACGAAGTAGCTCACATGCTCATTGGAGTTTGAGACGCTCTGGCCTGGATAGCCTTCCTGATATCATTAATCCCCCCAAAGGGCCTCCCATGAAGCTATCCTTGCTTCAGAAGAGGGCTCCCAAGGCTTTCTGAGAACACAGCCTCACTGTCTATAGGTACCTATACCTATAATCCCCGCCTTTTTTATTTTTCCTAAGCAGGGGTTCCCAACTATTCTTAAAAACACTCTTACTGAGATATAATTCACATACAATAAAGTTCTATGGTGCAGTTCAGTGGTTTTTAATATATTCACATATATGTGTAGCCACATCTCAGCCAATTTTTATTAGATTTTTTATCCTCTGAAGAAGAAATCTCACGTTCTTTAGCTATCATCCCCATCTTCCCATTCCCCATCTCTCCAATTACAGGCAACACTAAGCTACTTCCTGTCTCTATAAAGTTCCTTATTCTTTACTTTCATATGAATTGGATTGTAGTATGTGGTTCTTAACCATTTCCTGGGCTGTGGAAACAATTGGAAGCCATGAACACCCTCCCAGAACACACATGCACCCAGAGCTTCATAAAACATCATGAATCTTCTGAAGCTTGGTCCAGGGAGCAAAGGTTAAGCTCTGTGGACAGAAAGCATGGAGGTCTTACTCTCAGTTGATCACCCCTGGCAAAAGGGATGGGATTGCATGGGGATAGGTCACCCAGGGTCATCTCCTCCCCAAGGTGGAAAGTGTCTCAAGCAACACCCAAATGACAGGCACCAAGTGTTTACAGAGCTAAAGAAACTGTTTGTAACGCATAGTATGCCAAGGAGGGGGTGATGGTGAACAGATGTGTCATTTGCAATTATTCCTAAAGATGTTAATTATGCAAATGGAATTTCTGATTAGGGTTCTAAAAAAACAGCCCTATATATTATGGGGTTTTGGATGTGTACAATCAAGCATGCTTGCTTGACGCCTCCTCCAGGTAATCACTGTTGGTGCCAGACTCATCACCTGGGGCTCTTATTTTCCATGTGCCACCTTGAGGGTGGGAGAGGGACTCTGGGTCACTTTCCAACTGCAAAATGTTAAAGCAATGATCTTTGAGATCATGGAGTACGGCTCTGTCCTTGTACAGAGGCAAAAACAGGTCCAGAGAAATGATGTGATTTGTCATCCGCAGAGCGAGGATAAGAGCTCATATCTTTTCTATCACCGACTCACTTTCCCTTGCCTTATTGGATCCAAGAAGACATAAGTCAACCATTAATTTTCTAGTGAATCCACCTTAAATCTACGTGAAATGAGGGCCAAGGGAATGATGTGAACAAAATATCTCCGTAACACACTTGGGATGCACGTGAGCGTGTATGTGTAGGGGGTGAATGTGGGTAGCTGGTCACTGGAATAACAAGGGGTTTTATTGTAGGCTGTCCTATTCAGTAGTGTAGCTGCTGGTCACCTGTGGCTGCTTAAATTTAAAGTAGGTAAAATTAAAAATTAGTGTGCAATAGTCACACTTCAAATGCTCAGTAGCTACTTATGGCTAGTGGCTACCATACTGGATAATGCAGAACGTTTCCATCATTATAGAAAGTCTTTTTGGACAAGGATTTCTAGAATCTAGAGCCAGATCTTTTTTGAGTCTGAAGACTGATTCTACCACCTTTAGTTAGAGTATGAGTCATTTAAGGTTCCCAAACTCCAGTTTCCTTATCTGTAAGTGGACATAACCATGGTATTTGCCTCGTTGGTTTGCTGTGAGGATTATAATTTTTAAAAATTTTTTATACGGAGTTGAGGATTATAAATTTAAATGAGATAATGCGTATGGAGTGTCTAGCAAAGGAAACACCTACTAAGTACTAAGTCAATATTATTATCATTAAGCATCTTAGTAGCCTGCTTAAGAATGTCTCCTCTAGTTGGAATGATGGAACTTCTCCCTGGAAGAGTAAGGAATTATTTTTTCAGGGCCCTGGAACTCCAAGAAGCTTGTCTTTGTTGGGTTATAGTGGAAGGAGGTTGGGGATGTGGAGATGGAGGTGGGGAGAGGTTGGTAGGGAGGAAGAGGATCAGGTTGCAAGACATGATGGAAGCCTGAAGATCATCCAACTCACAGATCCGAAAAGCCTGGTTGACAAATGCCTGAGTGATGACGACGACGTCAGGGTGAGTCTGTGTGGCTGTTGAGGTCTCCTCCTCTCATGGCCATCGTACTAACTACTTGCCTGCTTGTCCACAAGAGGGAGGCAAGGGAAAGGAGAGAAAGGAATCTTTAAAGTCCAGCTGGCTCTTTGCAGACAGCTCTGGCCAAAGGTTTGCTGTGAAGGAAGCTGAAGTTCCCAATTAAAATAAGATTGCCTTTCACACAAGTGCCCAGGTCTCAGCTGTGTTTTCCTTGAACCCATTACCTCGGGATCCTTCCCAAAGGCTGTGCCCTATTCAGAGTGCCACACTTCACAGTCCCCCAGGGAGACTAGGGCAATTTTCACACCTGACTAAAAGCTGTGCCAACCTCCTTGCAACCACAAAAGCCAGGCTCACAGGCCCACAACACAGAAGGTGTGAGTGAAGCCAGAGAGGTGGCTGTCATCCAGGTAATTTAGCCACGTGGCCAGCCACTCCACTCCACTGATTGTGCTGCCAGGGCCCATAAAGCATTGGGAGAAGATATTAAAAAAAAATTCTTTTTGCCCTTAGGGAATTTTCGAGTAATCTGGGAGCTAGTGAGCCAAGGGACAGAGGAGCTTAGGACACCAGAGGGGAAAGAACTTTGCAGGAGGAACCTGGAGATATATTTTGTTCCCCCATCTGCCATTAATTAGCAGTGTGATTTTGGGTCAGTTATTGCAATTCTTTGGGTCTTCTCACTCTCATCCTGAATAAATTTAAGCTGATGGGCTAACTGGTTTAAAAGCTTTCCATTAGAAGAATTCTGAGATTCTAATTCAGATGTGGAAATGCAAATGTCTACGCCATGGAGTAAGATTCTTCTACTAAGGTTGTCGGATTTATCCGATAGAGTACAGGATGTCCAGTGTAATTTGGTTTTAAGATAAATAATACAGGGGCTGGAGCGGTGGCTCAGCGGTTTTAGCGCTTGCCTGGCAAGCGCGAGGACCCGGGTTCAAACCCCAACCCCACGTACACAACTGAGTGTTGGAGCAACAAAGGCCATGTGAAAAACTAAATAAAGTTGTTTCTCTCTTTCTCTGTCTCTCTGTCTCTCTCACTGTCCCTCTCTCTAAAAAAAAAAAAAAAAAAAAAAAAAAAAAGATAAATAATACATTTTAAGTGTATGCCCCATGCAGTATTGGGGATATACTTCAAGATGATTTACTATTTATCTGAAATCCAAATTTAACTGGGCATTTTGTATTTTAACTGGCAAACCCCTGCCTTCCATCAAACATGTCTGCCCCACTTGTACATGCTGGGGAGGTAATTCGGCCTCTATCTTCTTACTGTCACTTTCTGATAGGAGGGAACTGATTAATATTGTTGGTCAGAATCTATGCCATTCTTTGGCCACAGTTGACTGATATGGATAACTGTGTCTAAGGCAAGACCCTTGGCTTTCACTGCCAAGACTTGGAAGCGATAGACTCTTTCCTCCTCTCTCTCTCTCTTTTGGGAGAATCCTTCCAGAGCTCCTCATGCAAAAGAGGCAGGAAATTCTCCTTTTGCCCTGATGTACACTCTCCATTCCAGTGTCCAATGAATGGACTTAAAATTTCCTTCGTGGGCCTGTTCATCAAGGACATGCCCTGGTGTTCATTTCCCAAGATATAGATTTGGGATGGGAGCAGATGTCCCACTTACCCTAATGTTTAGCTCCCCTCCAATTCAGCTTTCACCAATGAACTCTGAATTTGGGGGATTATAGGATGCTTGCTGGGCTAGTAATTAACTGACTCTTGTTCTCATTGGGCCAGTGGATTTCTGTTTTTCTGATCTAAAAGAGAGGAGCTTTGAGACTTGGGTCACAAGTTTCTTATATCATTGTTTTTTCTACAGATCATAATTATGGGCCCATCTAGCGCCAATCTCATTGATTATAAATGAGAGAAGAGAGAATGGCATGTGAAATCATTAGAAAGAAGTAGGAGGGAAAGGACCATATGCAGGTCATGCTGGGACACATCATTTACTTATAGAAATACCCTGGGAAGCTTATGCTGTGAATAACCGCTTGCTGCATGAAAGGAGATGGGGAGGGCTCTAGTCTTGTTTTCCAGTCCCAGAATTGCTAGTTACAATCTTTGACAATGAGAGTCACCGGGGTTTTCATAGCCTGCCCTTTATTTCTTGCCTGGACCTTTGCTGCACACAGCCTTGTAACTCCATTCTTTCTGTGCTTGACTTTCCTAAATGCAGATCCGACTATGTGGCTTCACTACATAAAAGCTTACTCTTTCCTACAGAAGCAAGTCTAAATTCCTTACCGTGGCACACAAAGCCTTCCCAGGATGAGAGGACACTCCTTAACTCTCAGTTTTTCTCCACTTCCACCTCCTAGGTCTTGGGTACTTTAAATTACACCCAAATAAATGCTTAGGTATCTTCCAAATACCTCCTTCATATCTCCAAAACTTTGCACATTTGGTATTTCTGCTTTTTAAAATTTTTTATTGGTTCAGCATCGTCTTACATAATGAAAGGATTCATTGGTTCACATTCGTACAAGTGGCAGGATACAAGATCAACACCCATAAATCAATAGATTTCCTATACTGCAATAGCCATTCTGCCAAAGAAGAAATCAGGAAATTTGCCCCATTCACAATAACCTCAAAAAGAATAAAATACTTGGGAATTAATCTAACAAAGGAAGTAAAAGACCTCTATAATGAAAACTATCAAACATTGAAGAAAGAAATTGAAGAAGACCTGAGAAGATGGAGAACCATCCCATGTTCTTAGTTAGGCAGAATCAATATAGTTAAAATGGCCATTCTGCTGAAAGTGCTGTACAGATTCAATGCAATCTCCAAGAACCAATGTCATTCTTCACAGATACGGAAAAATCAATTCTCAAATTCATTTGGAACAATAAGAAACTCAGAATAGCCAAAACACTACTAAGCAAAAAGAAAGAAAAAAAAAACCAGCTCCCCACAAACAAACAACAACAAAAAACAAAACAAAACAAAAACAAATGAGATGAGAGGGATTGCAATATCTGACCTGAAATTATACTATAGAGCTGCAGTAACAAAAACAGCATGGTATTAGCATCATAATAGGCAGGAAGACCAATGGAAAAGAATAGAAGACACTGAAACTAACCCACAAGTCTTTAGCCATCTGATATTTGACAAAGGGAGGAAAAATATGGCTTGGAGGAAAAACAGGCTGTTCAACAAATGGTGCTGGACAAACTGGACAGCCATATGCAGACGACTGAAGTTAGATCCTTATATCTCACCCTGCACAAAAATCAAATCAAAATGGATCAAAGAACTAGGAACTAAACCAGCAACCACACAATTGTTAGAAGACAAATAGGACCAACACTCCGCCATATTGGTGTACGCTCCTCTTCCTTAACAAGACTCCCATAGCACAACAATTCAAACCAAGAATGAATGAGTGGGATGCCATTAAACGGGAAAACTTCTGCACAGCTAAGAAACTAGTCAAGAGTGTCAAGAGAGAACATACAGAATGGGAGAATATTGTGGCCTGCTAGCTCTCTGACAGGGGGCTAATATCCAGAATACACAAAGAACTCAAAAAACTTAACACCAAAAGCACAAACACTCCAATCAATAAATGGGCTATTGAACTAAACAGAAACTTCTAACAGAGGAAGTTCAGTCTTTCTGCTATTAATGCTCTTTCTCTTCTCTCTCTGGTGAAGTCTCTGTTGAGACTTAACTCAAGTGTGGGCTCTCCAAAGCCAAGTTGAAGTCCTCTCCTGGAGAATTACTGTTCCCCTATCTGTACTCTCAGACTCTACCATATTGCATTGTGATGATTGGGCCAGGTGTCTGTTTCTCCCCACTGCTCTGAGAGCCCCCCAAGGGCAAACATTTATCTTTGGATCTTTCTTTCAATGTTCCATGCCTCTTCTCCTGTATCACAGTGCCCGACACAGTAGGGGCATTCAATAAGTGATCTTTGCACAAATGAGGACAGCAGAGTCTGGCCCAGATAGCTGATATTTAAGTTCTTTTAATTATGTAGTGGTTTGCGTAAATTGTCAGACAAAATAAATCTTCACTGTTGAAGTGACTGAATTGAAATATTAGTGTAGGAACATACTGTGGCCCATAAAAATTGAATAGATACTGTAATTTCTGAGGGATATGAAATCTGTATCTCAAGGCACAAATCAAAATAGAGCCACAGCATGGAACATTTGTAATAAACCAACATTAGCATTAGTATTAGCATTCCGTAAATTCTTTTTTGGGGTGAAGAATGCTTAGTTCAGCATCAAACAATATCTCATCAACATATGCGTTATGACTAAGGGAAGGTATTTGTTTTTCTTTTTATGACTTAGGGAAGGTATTTTTTTTTCTTTTTATGACTTAGGGAAGGGATTTTTTCCCCCCTTTGGCATGCAAGATTCAATGAATCTGCAAAATTTCTCTGTTGGCAAGTACTTTTATGAGAGGCTGTGAGATTGATCCTAGAGATAAAAGGTATTTTTTTGGTACTTTGCTTAAATGAAATCTAGAGTGACACCTCTTCCAACATCTTATTTCCTTCAATACACATTGGGCATAAATTTAGCTCTCAAAATATAAGGATCTTAGGGGAAACCACAAAGATAGAAGAAAGTTCACTGTATCCAGAGTCCAGATTCTAGTCTCAGTTCTGTTATTAGCTGTGGGATCCTGGTCAACCAAACTATGAAAATCTCATTTTTCCTATCTTTACATCAAAAAGGTTGATCTAGATGATCTTGGTAGATATTTTTCTATATTTTTGGTTGTGTGTGCTCCTCTATAGAAATAGATTTACTGTGAACTTAAGCTTAAGGCTCAGGACTCTGCTTAGACAACTCCGTCCAAAAGCCTTTAGAGTGATCCTATCAATGTCTTTTGCATGATCATGTATTTTTTGGTAAAGTTTCAAAAGTAAGATATTTTAACTGAAATTGGTTGCAATTTTTTTCTTTCTACTCTTCTTTTCCACCTCTCACAATTTCCACCTCTCACAATTTCAGACCAGGGGTGGTCTGAAAGTGACTGCAGGCATTTTGGGGTTCTGGGTAAAAGGAAATTGACCTGGGGATATGTTGATTTGAGGCCTACTATTCCATCTTTATGTAGTTTATAGTTATTCCATGAGAACATGCACTGATGCCAGCCAGCCCAGTAGAGGAATGGCTGCCAGGAATATCGCCACCACCCATCATCCTGGCTTACACACTGTGGTGTGACGGTCCAGGGCAATCCTTGGTGTCTTTCTATATGAGCTTGTTCTACAATGCTTGGCATTAGAAGCACCTGAGCAGTCAAAGAGACATAAGATTTGAAATGTATAGAGCCAGAAGCCAGTCTGTGGAAAAATCTTCCCCATCATCAGACATATAAATTATAAATGGGTGATTCACAATGAGGCCTAAACAAAATGGAAATATTTTGCCAGGAATATACTCAATAATGTACCATATACAATTATGCAAACTTCTTAAATTTTTTGATGGTAATTGCTCAAAATAGAATCAGCCAGGATTCCTGTGTTTGTAAGGACAAAAAAAACCTTTGATAGTACCACAAACAGTAAGTCTGTGAGTGATGGTGCAGGTTCTATGCCATTCAAAATAAGTCTTGATGAGTTTGATGCATCTTGTCTTCATGAATTCTGGTTGTTTCAGGTGAAAGAGCATCAGATATTGACACAATTCATTAGTACTGCAGAATCATGGGTTCTAGAGACAGAGCTCCTATATTCATCAGTAAGGAAAAGACATAGTATAAGAGTAATTTACATGATTATGTAGCTCAATATATTATAGTCACATCTAAAATGTGTTTGACTTGTTCTTGTGTGTGCCTTAATTTCAGATTAATTTTGTATCTATTTTCAGAATGGTTTATCATACTGAAATTCAAAGGGAAGGAAATATCTTGCTGTAAACTGAAGGCCTAACCTACAGGGAAAATAGCAAAAAACTTCAAAATGTTGAAAACTCTCTTTTTTTCACAACAGAAATTAATTACTCTGGTGGTCAAAATGACAAGGACAAGAAACAGAATCCTAATAGCAAATAAGAAAATACATATAAAGCCAGGTGCGGTGGCACATTGCCGTAATTACAGCAGCTCAAGAGGCTGAGGCAGAAGGATCCCAAGTTCAAAGCCAGCCTCAGCAAAGACCTAAGCAACTTAGTGAGACCCTGTCTCAAAATAAAAAATTAAAAAGGCTCATTGAACGTGATGGCAGCTTTTGAAATTTGCGTGGTTTATTCACAAGCAGATTCCGGCCTGCATACATGAAACCATGTCTAAGGGACCTGCAGTCAGCACTGATCTTGGCACCACCTGCTCTTGTGTGGGTGTTTTCCAGCATGGAAAAGTCGAGATAATTGCTGATGATGAGGGGAACTGAACACCAACACTGAATGATTGATCGGTGATGTTGCAAAGAATTAGGGCACAATGAACCCCACCATCACAGTTTTTGATGACAAACATCTGATCGGATATAGATTTGATGGTGCTGCTGAGCAGTCTGATATGAAGCATTGGCCCTTCATGGTGGTGAATGACGCAGGCAGGCCCAAAGTCCAAGTAGAATACAAAGCAGAGACAAAAAGTTTCTATCCAGGGGTGGTGTCTTCTATGGTTCTGACAAAGAAGAAGGAAATCGCAGAGGCCTGCCTTGGGAGGACTGTTACCACTGCTGCGGTCACAGTACCAGCGAACTTCAATGACTCTCAGCGTCGTCAGGCAACCAAGGTGCTGGAGCCATTGCTGGTCTCCATGTACTTAGGATAACCAATGAACCAACTGCTGCTGCTTTTGTTTATGGTTTAGACAAAAAGGTCGGAGCTGAAAGAAATGTGCTGATTTTTTATTTAGGAGGTGGCACTTTTGATGTGTCAATCCTCAGTACTGAGAATGGAATTTTTGAGGTCGAACCCACAGCTGGAGACACCCACTTAGGTGGAGAAGACTTTGACAATCATATGGTCAATCATTTTATCGCTGAGTTCAAATGCAAGCATAAGAAGGACATCAGTGAGAACAAAAGGGCCGTCCGACATCTCTGTACTGCACGTGAAAGAGCTCAGCAGACCCTCTCTTCCAGCACTCGGGCCAGTACTGAGATTGAATTGCTCTATGAAGGAATCGACTTCTATACCTCCATTACCTGGTTTGAAGAGTTGAATGCTGACCTGTTCCACGGCACTCTGGATCCTGTAGAAAAAGCTCTTTGAGATGCCAAATTAGACAAGTCACAGATCCGTGATATTGTACTGGTGGGTGGTTCTCCTCGTCCCCAAGAGTCAGAAGCTTCTGCAGGACTTCTTCAATGGAAAAGAATTGAAGAAGAGGATCAACCCTGATGAGGCTGTTGCTTATGGTGCAGCCATTTCATCTGGAGAGAAGTCTGAAAATATTCAAGATTTGCTGCTCTTGGGTGTCACTTGACTTTCCCTTGGTATTATAACTGCTGGTGGAGTCATGCCAGTCCTCATCAAGCACAATACCATCAAGCCTACCAAGCGGACATGGATCTTCACAACCTGCTCTGATAACCAGCCTGCTGTGCTCATTCAGATAAGTGAAGGTGAGCGTGCCACGGCCAAGGATGACAACCTGCTTGGCAAGTTTGAACTCACAGGCATGCCTCCTGCACCCTGTGTGTTCCTCAGATGGAAGTCACTTTTGATATTGATGCCAGTGGCATCCTCAATGTCTCTGCTGTAGATAAGAGTACAGGAAAAGAGAACAAGATTACCATCACTAATGGCAAAGGTCATTTGAGCAAGGAGGACACTGAGTGCATAGTCCAGGAAGCTGAGAAGAACAAAGCTGAAGATGGAAAGCAGAGGGACGAGGTGTCATCCAGGAGTTCACTGGAGTCCTCTGCGTTCAACATGAAAGCAACCATTGAAGATGAGAAACTTCAAGGCAAGATAAATGGTGGAGACACACAAAAGATTTCTGACAAATGTAATGAAATAATCAACTGGTTGGAGAAGAATCAGACTGCAGAGAAGGAAGAATCTGAACATCAGCAAAAAGAGCTGGAGAAAGTCTGCAACCTCATCATTTCCAAGCTGTTCCAGAGTGCAGGAGGCAGATCAGGAGCAATACCTGGGGATTCCCTGGGGGAGGAGCGCCTCCTTCTGCCAGTGCTTCCTCTGGGCCCACCACTGAAAAGGTTGATTAAGCCCACCCAGGAACACAGATGCAGCACTGTTCCACACAGAAAAATATGCAAGGGCCGAATTTGTAGCAAATTCTGTGGCAGTTTTGAAGTTGAGCTGCTGTAGTAAATTACTGGGCATTCTCAATTCTTGAATATGGACCATGTGCACAGGGAAAAGAAATAACACTGTACTTTATAAGCACTGTATTGTAAGTGGAAAATGCAATGTCTTAATAAAACTACATTTAAAATCGGCAAAAAAATTGGCAAAAAAATTGAAAAAGGGTTGGAGATGAAGCTCAGTGGTTAAATGCACTTAGGTTCAATTTTTGGCACAATAATTATATATATATATATGTATATATATATATATATATATAATGATTGCAGAAGAGGTAAAGAAATTTATGTGAATTGGGACACTCTGGGACAAGAACCAAAAGAGAAGAAGGTGAAAGTAATGTGTGCACAGGACATGGATTACAGCTAGTTTGATTCAAAGAGCACGTAAAATTAGCCACTGAACAAGGAGCCCCAAATGCCATCACTCCTACGGTTCTTTTTTCTTTTTTTTTTTAAAGAGAGGGACAGTGAAAGAGGAGGGGGAGAGAGAGAGAGAGAGAGAGAGAGAGAATCAATTTTATTTAGTTTCTCATGTGGCTTTCGTTGCTCTGACACAGTTGTGTACGTGGTGGGACAGTATGAGAGAGAGAGAGAGAGAGAGAGAATCAATTTTGTTTAGTTTCTCACGTGGCTTTTGTTGCTTGACACTTTGTTGTGTATGTGGTGCTGGGGTTTGAACTCACATCCTTGTGCATGCCAGCCAGGTGCCATAACTGCTGAGCCACTGCTCCATCCCCCCTCCAGTTCATTTTAAAGAAACTGAATAAGATCTTATCTCAAGTTGGATAAAACTCCAAAAATTGTATATATTATAATAGGTTGGAAGATGAAAAAACTCTTTGCTAAATAATCATAAAAAACAAATTTTCAGCCAACTGAGTTATCTTTCTCACCTCTCTGTAGAAAGATCATATTTTTTTTTTATCATTGAAGAAGGCAGTTAAAAACTTAGAAAAATATTATAGAGGTACATTAGGCTAGTAAGCATGTTTTATTATACTTTTCTGGATTTTGTGATGTTTGTGATACTTTTCAGCTTTTAAAAATATATATTTTAGGGGCTGGAGCACTGGCTCAGTGATAACGGTGCTTGCCTGGCATGTATGAGTACGTGGGTTCAAACCCCAGCACCCACATATGCAACTAAGTGTCAGAGCATTGAAGGCCATGTGAAAAACTCCAGAAAAATTGATTCTCTCTCTCTCTCTCTCTCTCTCTCTCACTGTCCTTCTATCTTTAAAAAAATGACATATTTTAGGGGCTGAAGAAGTGGCTCAGCTACACAGTGCTTGCCTGGCTTGCGCGAGGAACTAGGTTTGATCCCTAGGACCACATGCACAACTAAATGGAGGAAAAACAAAATACAGATGAAAAAAATAATTCTCTTTCTCTCTCTCTCCTTTTCTCTTTTAAAAAAATGCATATTTTATCACCTTACTTAATTGTAAATAAATTTCAATTTGTGCTCAGTTTTAGCTTTTAATTTGGTACACTGTTCTTTTTTGGTTAAAAAAAAAAGGGCTCCCCAAATTATATAAGCTTTAGGTCTCGCAAAACCTGGCCCTTTTGCTGCTCCTCTATTGCAGCATCTTTCATAGACTTTTATGTGAGTTTGAACCCTCCAGGGATGTTGTTAGAGTGTAGCTTCTGAAATTCTGCATCTTAAACTCTAAGGTATGCTAACATGGCCAGCCTAGGGACCACAGGACGAGAATCAAAGATCTGAAACAATCGCTCCTACCTGGCTGTGCATTGGAATCACCGCTGATGCGCTTAGAACACAGTGAAGCCCAGGCGCCACCCTTTCAGAAGCTTACTCAGAAGGTCTCCTACCAGGCCTCAGAGCTGTTTCTTTGTTTGCTTTGCTTTTTGCTTGTTAGTTTTTTTTTCTTTTTCTTTTTTTCCTTTTTGAACAACCATACAAGTTTTTAACAAAATAAAATGTGTATATTTTCTGGATATTGCAATTACCCCCAGGAGTGCCCCCCCCCCATTACCCTCCCTTATCCCTCCCTTCCCCTTCCCACTATATCTCTAAAAAAAGTATTAGGTTGTAAAACATTACATCTTATCTGGATTTAACACATGCTAATAGACCAACTTTCTCACTGTCCAGGGTCTAGTCCCCACCTCCACAGATGAGTGGAGACAATCGACCCTCAGATCTCTGGGTTAAGCTGATTTTACTCAGCATGATCTCTTCCATAACCATCCATTTACCCTCGAAGGCTGCAATGTCATTGTTTCTAATTGCTGTGTAATATTCCATGGTATAAATGTACTACAGTTTTTGGATCCATTCATCCAGTGAGGGACATCTGGGTTGTTTCCATAGCCTAGCAATAGTAAATTGTGCTGCTATGAACATCGATATTGCTGTGTCACTATAATGTGCTGATTCTAAGTCCCTGGAAAGATACCCAGGAGTGGAATAGCAGGGTCATATGGTGGACTCATCCCTAGTTTTTTGAGGATTCTCCACACTGCTTTCCAGAGGGGCTGTACCAGTCTGCAGCTCCACCAACAGTGTGTTAGTGTGCCTATCTCTCCACGGCCCCTCCTGCATCTATTATTATTTTCTTCATCTTAGCCATTCTGGCTGGCATAAGGTGATATCTTAATGTGGTTTTCATTTGCATTTCTCTGATTACTAGAGATTTAGAGCACTATCTCATGTATTCATTGGCTTGATCAATGTTCTCTGGTGAGAAGTTTCTATTTAGCTCTTTGGCCCATTTATCAATTGGGCTGTTGGTGTTTTTGTGGTTGACATTTTTGAGGATTTTGTAGATTCTGGATATGAGACCCTTGTCTGAATCAGGAGGATATTGAATTCCTAAATGGCCCAATCACAGGCACTGAAATCCAGATTGCTTGTTAGTTTTAAAGCCACAGGCCAGGAAGGAGACTATTTCATATATTGTTGTGAGATACAAACACATGCAGACTTTTTGGAAGTTGATTTGGCAACACCTTCACAGAAGAAATGGAAAAGAAGCCAATTGGCAAGTCCATCTCCCAAAGGTGGTTTCTAGATTCCTAACCTGGGTCCCAGAGCAAGGTGTAGGAGGATGGACTTTGACCGAGGTGCAATAGCTGTGTAACTGGAGCAATGCATATTCTCTCTGATCCAGTAGCTCCACTTCTAGAAATTTATCCTAGTAATATTACATGTATTAGGACTACATGTAAGATTGTTTGATTCCATGTTACTTATAGTAGGGGAAAACTGGCAGCAACCTACACGCCTTTCAATCGATTACACAAGTTATGGTACACCTTTCCAACGGAGTAACAATAGCTAATCTTAATTAAGCAATTACTATGTGCTAGACAGAGTTCTGCATTATTTATACATATTTACTAAATTAGTCTTCATGACAATCACATTTCTATTTTACTGGCAGTATAATTTATATATATTGACATGGGAAGATGTCCAAGGATATAAAAAGCAAACAGCAAGTAGAACACTATGTAAAGTATATTGTGCGTTACACAAACACACACTAACAACAAAAGGCAACATACTTGATTTTGATGCACACTCCCTCATATATAACAGCTGACCTAGAGTAGGCAAGAAGGGACACGCAGCTACCTCAAAAGTTTTTTCATGCAATTTTTTCAACCGGTAATATTTGCAGAAGAAGACAAAGTAAAAATGTTTAGTCATTGAATTGGTGTTTGACAGCATTCTACTGATGGACGTTCAGAGGGGTAGTAGTCATGCTGGGGATAGCTAACATTAAGAATGACGGGAAGAACTGACCCGTGGATGTTCCTGTGTCTCCTATCTCTTGGGACACACACTAGGGAGAAATACTCTAGAGCAATTTGTTCTGGCTTATCAGCTCATCCAACTGCTTTGCATTATGCTGTTTTCACCATGTTGGCTCTAAACTTCTAGTCCATAGCAAGAGTTTATATATATATATATTTCCCCAACACTCTGTTATGGGAATTCAAATATACAGAAAAGATATTTTTTTAAGAGAGAGAGAGACAGAGAGAAAGAGAGAGATTCAATTTTATTTAGTTTTCATGTGGCTTTTATTGCTTTGATACTTTGTTGTGTACATGATACTGGGGTATGAACTTATGTCCTTGCACATGCCAGGCAAGTGCCATAACTGCTGAGCTACTGCTCCAGACCCAGAAAAGACTTTTTTTTTAAAAGAGAGGAGAGAGAGAGAGGAGAGAGAGAGAGAGAGAATTAATTTTTATTGAGTTTTTCACATGGCTTTGTTGCTCTGACACTTAGCTGTGTACGTGGTGCTGGGGTTTGAACCCGTGTACTTGAGCATGCCGGACAAGCTCTGTAACCACTGAGCCACCGCTCCAGCCCCAGAAAAGATTTTTAAAAATTACGGAGAACACTCAATATCTATCATCTAGATTTTCTGGTTAAAATTTTATGAAGCTTGCTTTCTTGCATATCTATTTTCTATCAAACATACGTTTTCCACCTTGTTTTAAAAGATGCATTTCACATTAGGTTGCTGACATCGATACACTTTATCTGAATACTTTCGTATATCTATCAATATTCATAGTTTCATATGTTTGTTGTTCTTTACACACATGAAAATGTGCCAATCTTCAGTGGACTGTTTGATGAGTATTGATTTGTGCTGTATCTGTGCAACTTAAACTTCTATCGAGAGAGGATATTACTATACTTGAGAGTAACCTCAGGCCCCTTACCTGAGGCTCTTTCCCACCTCCGTATCAATCCCCCTGTCACAACTGCTCTGATATTTCCCCCACCATAGACACCTGCTCTAGAACTTCACATAAATAGAATGATCCAATATGTCCTTTGCATAGGCTGCATTCCCTCAGCATGCTTTAGCGATTCACCTGTCACTGTTAGTATGAGTCCTTTGTTCCTCCTTGTTCCTCAGTAGTATTGCATGGTATAAATAATCTTTTTTGCTGGATAACCTGCTTCTGGTTTGGGCTGTTATGAATACAGTGTCTCTGAAAATTCATAAGCAAGTTTTTTGTAGACATGCACTTCATTTCTTTTGGGAAAATAACCTAAGAATGGAATTGCTGGGTCACAGGAATGTTGAGAAACTGTCAGACCTTTTCCCAGTGTTTAATGTTTTACACTCTACTAACAGGGTATGAGAGTTCTGGTTCCTCCACATCCTAACGCTTGATGTTGTAGTGTTTTAATTTTAGCCATTTTTGTGGGTACATTGTGGAATCTCACTGTAGTTTGCATTTGAACTTCCCTTAATGTGTCTGTATATGCATGTATATATGTGTGCATATACATTATATGTAGTAGACTTTATTTTTAAATAATTTCAAAGTCTCTGGAATAATACCAAGAATTCCAATATCCCTTCACCAGATTCTCCAAATGTTAATATTTTATTGCACTTTTCTCTGTTACTCATGGTCTGCCTACTTAGACCTAGCCTTTGTCTTTTTTTCTGAAACTTTTGAGAGCAAGCAGAAAACATGATGTGATCTCACTCCCATGTACTCTAATACATGCCCTAAACAGGGACACTTTCCTTCAGAACGAACAGGCAACCCTCCACAATTTTAGGTTACTAAAATTGGTGTAATACTGTCTATTCACAGACCACATTCACCTTTTGTCAACAATGCCCCAAATCCCTCTTTTCCTTTGTGTTCCAGGATACCATCCGAGAACATATATTGCATTTAGTTGCTGTGTCTCTTTGGGCTTCTTCAAACTGCTACAGCTCCTTTGTGTACCCCTGACTTGCAAGTGATTGACAGTTTTAAAATTCTGTTGGATGAACTTCCACCAGGTGCATCTGCTGCTTTCTGCTGGCCATCCTGAGGCTTCACCTTCTGGGCAGTAATAATATAGAATGCCACTTTCTCTTCTCAGAGCCTCCCTGGGCGGCACCTGTTGTCAGCGGCTGGGTCTCTCTGCCTTAAGTTCAACATCTTTCCTTTTGCAATTGATTAGTTTTGTGGGGATGTGTTCAGGGATTAGTCAATATCCCTATCCAATTTCCAAACTACTGGCTTCAGCATCTACTGACAGAATCAGCCACTTTTTGTAGGCTGCCAAATCATAAGTGTCTATTTCTATCCATCTTCTATTTTTGTTAGTGAACATTCTACTGTAAAAATTGTTCTCTCTCAATTATTCATTCATTTATTAAATCAGTATCGGTATTTCAGTTCCAATTTTATATGAAAGGTGTAACCCACAACTATTATTTTTATGCTTAAATTATTCCAAATTTGGCCCTTTCAGGCTGACTTCTTTTGTCCTTTAGATGAATCCTCATTTTCATTGAACATTTCTTTATTTTCCAGCATAAGACGTTCCTAATTCAACTTGCACATTACCTGTTGCCGCCTGGAATGAGCTGTTTTCCCAAGGGTCTTTGGTTTCTTTTAGTAAAGGATAGCATTTAGAAACCAAGATCTGCGTACTCAGTGTACTAATTGCTACTGGCGAGGGGGAGCAGGCATTGCTTTCAGGTCCACACAGCGGACAGAGTTAGGAAACACACACATTTTTCATTTCTGTCTGTATACAGTTGTATGTACGTAAACATCTGTAAATATTTGTGCATGAGTAATACACATATGTATATTAAAAGCATAAGCATACACCAGTATTATCTTCAGTGTATTTGCTTATTTGCTGTCTCCCAACCACCCAGTATCTTCCTCTTACTACCTCCGCTTGCCACCTCTTCTCTGATGAGCGTCCCCCTGCTCCCTGCAGCCTCTGCAGAGCTCCCTAGCCCCTTACCTTTTTGTGATTTCAGCGGCTGTGCTGACTTCTCCCTGCTGGGAAAGGAAGTGAAGGGACCACGTTGCAGGTTTTAGTGGTAAAAAGCAACTGAACAAAACCAACCTAACCCTCATTCCATTTGTAGGAGTTCTATTTCCTAGCCAAAGAAAGATGCTCTTTAAAAAAATAAGGGAAGGGAAATTGAGTGTAGTGTGTAACAATTTCACTTCAGGTTCCAAATAGAAAGCCTTTTTATAAGAAAAGGCAGTCAGAGCTATAACCTGCTTCTGCTGTGGAATCAGCTCAAGCCCATCACAAATTGCCCTGCAGGGGCTAAGGCTACGCTTCTGGCCTGCGAAAGGGGTTAACAAATCATGAGTTTTAGCAGAGGCCTCCATCTGCAGAAGTGTTTGTTGTCCTTCCACGAAGACAGTGGGTGAGGATCCCCAACACCGGCACTGGTTTTCTGGCCTTGGTGCTTACAAGCCCTCAGCTGATAGACCCACAGGCAGGTTTTTTACACTGACTTGAGCTTCACGGGGACTTTCTCATCTGAGCCTGTGCCTATCACCTTAAGAGAGAAACACTATAATAGTTAGTTTCATGCTTCTCAAATCAGAGAAAGAGTCTGGATTTTGGAAACAATCTGATGGCTCTGTCTAGAAACTGGGTGGTAGGCCCACCTTGAGTGCACCAGACATAATTCAGGCACTGGCTCTTTGGTTTCTGGCTTGGCCTTTACTCCCTCCCCTCGCTGCCTTCCCTTCACTCCCCAGAAAGCAGATTCTTGGGTTGCTATGGATCCCCCAATACACAGAGCTGGGGCACCCTCAGGGTCTGCCTTTCTCTTTGGCTGCACTCCCCATTCACTGGGGAACCCATTTAATCTTCTCTGTAGTGAACCTGCTTAAGGCAGTCCAAGACTTATGATAAGTTTGACAAGTCTGTTTCCACACATATACTATTCTTGATTGTTAGCAGAAGCCTATGTGGTAAAGGACTTTCAAGACCTCATCTGGGCTCAATAGGAAAGAGTGTTGTAATTGATTAGTGATATCTGCCGTGGGCATGGAAATGAGGAACAGGGTAAATGAACAGCATATTTGCCATTTGTCGTAGGACTTAAAACCATGTCCTAATTCAAAATAGGTAAGACAGTTTTGCCTGAAGTAACTACTAATTATTTTAACTTCAAGGGTACTTGAGTGGTGGTATCTCATGCCTGTTGTCCTTATTTATATTATGAATATTTTCATAGATGTATGCTCCCTATCTAATGGTAAGAAAGGAAAAGAAACAAATATTTGTTGAGTACCTAGTAATTGTCAGTTATTCTTTTAGGAGCTTTACAAAATACATCTCCTCAAATATTTGAAACAAACACAAAATAAAAATATTCCTCCTCTTTTTAATCATAAATCAAGATCCAGAGAAATAAAATATTTGCCTAAACCCTAACAGAAAATTTCAAATCCAAGGAATGATACTCATTTTGACATCCTTGAGTAATGGTGTTCAATTTTTTTTTTTAAATGAAGTACCAATGATTGTGTCTCATCCCAGGTAATTACATCAGAATCTGTAGGAGAGGAAATCTTAGTCATAACAATGGCACTAAAAACGATCCAGGTGATTCTAATTTATATCCAGGGGCCAAAACCAATGCACCAGGGAGAGAAGGAAGCAGAATAATTCACATTTATAGAATGCTTACTCTGAACATAACTATGTCTTTTTTTTCTTTTTTCTTTTCTTTTCTTTCCTTTTCTTTTTTTCTTTCTTTCTTTTTTTTTAACCTATATCCTATCTAATTTAATTCTCACACAATTCCTTGAAGGGAAAATGGAGGCTTAGAAAACATACGTTGCTAAAAACTGGGATTTGAATATAGATCGCTCTGGTTCAACATACTTGCTTTTTTCACAACACTATGTTTCCTCTATTAGGTTTCTGAACCCAGACTCCATTTTTTTCTTTTTTTTTCTTGAAAGAGAGGAACAGAGAGAGAAAGAGAAAGAGAGAGAGAGAGAGAAAGAGAATCAGTTTTAATTTTTCATTTAGCTTTCCTTGTTCTGACACTTGGTTGTGTACATGGTGCTGGGGTTTGAACCTGGAATCTTGAGCATGCCAGGCAAGTGCCATAACCTCTGAGCCACCACTCCAGCCCCCAGACTCCATTCTTTTTTTTTTTCCTCAAAGAGAGAGAGAGAGAGAGAATTGATTTTATTTAGTTTTTCATGTGGCTTTCGTTGATCTAACACTTCATTGTGTACATGGTGCTGGGGATGGAACCCATGTATTCACACATGCCAGCAAGCACTGTAACCACTGAGTCACTGCTCCAGTCCCCCAGACCCCATTCTTAACCTCAGATTCCACCTAGTTTCCACCTAGATTCCTCCTAGATTTCAAATCCGATCTGAACATGCAACTCCCTTCTTTGTCTTGGTTCTCTAACTTGGACTGGAAGTAGCACTCACAGTCTAAGCATTTGGTTTCATAGGGACTTTTATTCCATGGATTTTGAACAACTCAGAGAAAGGATGTTTCTGAGCCAGGAGTCCTGGACAGTGACTTTGCTTCTGAAGGGTGTCTGTGTTTGGAGTCGGTACGGAGAGCAGTTATGGCCTGGCTTTCTGACCCTATGTGGACAACTGTGTTTCTGATTTAGTTATTGTGATATCACACTAACATTATCTCCTGTGATCAGAGTCATGAGTGTTCATGAGATAATTGAACAAATCATCGGAACCTCGCAGTAGCAATGTGCTTCCAACTTAGTCTAGTGCCAATGCCTCCCTAAGGCAAAAATGACCTCTCTAGTTCCAGTGTCACAAATGAAGTCAGACTATTTAAATGCTTCCCCGGGATGGAGATGCACGATCTCCTGCATTAATTGACACATTTTTGGGCAACCCTAATGACTCAGAAGTTATTAAAAATTAAGTTTATTTATTCCTTTCTGTAATTTTCAACTTCCTCAGCTGATTGATTTTTCTTAGTCTTATCAAAGACTGATTCCTGTGAAGCTGATCCATCAACCAAATAGTTTATGGAAATTAAAGCAGATTAAGGAAGGTTAGTTCCAGGCAAAATTGTTAATAAGGCCTCAAGTGGAATTTATTTTCAGTGTCCTTAATTATATTGCCTTCCTTTGGAGACAGCTGCTTCCCACCCCCTCTACTTCAACTTTTCTTTCTTGATCAGAATTCCTATTGTCAGAAAAAGTTTGGAAACTCAGCCACCATCAGGTATAGGTGATCCCCATCCCCAAGAGCATTTATACTTTATTAAGGATGAAGTCTTGAAAGGTTTGGTATAAAGAAAAGAATTCAAAATAAATCTTTGTATTGGGCACTTTGGGGGAGGGTGGAGATAAGGTAACAGCTTCACAGTGCTTCTGATGCTGCCATGTAGGGACACCTAAATACACCAAGGTGAGCCCGCTGTAAGCTCCCCATCAGGCCTCTGACTCGTCTGAGCTGCTTACGCTGTAACTAAACACTAGTGGTCGTGGAAGTTGTTGGAGTGAAGCAAAGTGATGTTGGAGACCTGGGTTAGTTAGAAAAAAAAATTTTTTAGTTGTAGATGAACAGAATACTGTTTATTTTTATGCGGTGCTAGAGATTGAACACAACATCTTAGTCATGCTAGGCAAGTGCTCTGCTATTAAGCTACAACCCAAGTGCTGAGATCTGGGTTATTTGAGGTCTAAGTGCAATAGAAAGTAACCCAGTTACATCATGGTAAGTGAAAAAAGTCAGGGGTAGAAAGATAAATATCACCTCTTTTCACTTGCGTGAAAACCAAAAGAAGTTGATTTCATAGAAGACAAGAGTAGAATAGTAGTCACTAGAGGTTAGGAAGTGTAGGGGAAGCAGAAACAAGGAGGATGGACAGTGGGTACCGTTCGACAGGAGCATGTTCTGATGTTCTGCAGTGCAAGGGGTGACTATTGAAAATAGTAATATATTTTATGGATGAGAAGAGAGGAATTTGAAGTTGCCCAATACAAAGAAGTGATAAATAATTAAGGAGAAGGAAATATTAATTACTGTTATTTGATTATTATAATTGTATATATGTATTGAATTATCATACTGAACCTTATAAGTGTGTGCAATAAAAATTAAAGTAGAAAAGGAAAAAAAGAAGCCCATTTGTTAAAATTAAAGCCCAGGATGATTCGAATGGCTACCCTGGGTTTGACTGATAACCTGTTTTAATTTTCTTCTCATAGACAGTACCTCTGACAGAGCAGACTGTGCTGGAACATTCTTGCTCTCAAAAAAGGACTCAGCCATCAATTTGGAAGGAAGTGTTCCTCAGAAAAATCACTTGTATCTCTTGATGCAGGGCATAGACATTCCTTGGAAAGTTTTCTGTTCAAAACAGACAAGGTCCCAGCCCACCTTCCTTTAAGAGAGATGAAAATATCAGAGCCTGCGGTAGTTGAGGGATTTGTGGAAACTAAACTCCTCAGCCCTGAGGTGCAGGCATGTGTGTTTTATTTATTTACTGAGAAACCTGTCCAAACACTGCATTTTAGGAACTGGTAGGCAATGCTAATGAAACCGGAGCACAGGAGGCATGAAAGGGCCTTTGAAACCGGGAGGGCCTTCATTAGCCCCTACCTGGGCTCTCCCCTCTCCTCATCACAGATAATTTTTTAACTTGGTTTAGACTCTGGGAAGCAGCAAAATTGTGGATTTCAATGAGCTTTTCAGTCCAGATGTGTCCATAATAGAAACCACTGGGCAGTGGGGCATAATTAGCATTTCTCCTTCACTGAGACCACAGAATGGCATTCATTCTGCCAACTGGGCCTGACGTGAATTGGCTGGAACATCTGAGTAGATTTCCAGCTGCTGCTCATATAGCTCCGGCTTCCAGCAGGATTTGCATTCCAAATAAAACGAGGCCTGAAATAGATGTGCGATACATGTTCAAAGCTATTTTTAATCAACGATCACTTGGTTAGCTGTGAAAGATTATCAGCCGGTCACAATCCATTTTGGATTTTGCTGTGTCCTGCGGAACTGATCTAAAATGTAAGCGACTTCAGCATCCCCTGCAGTCCTTGGGCTTTGTGGACTCTTTGGATGAAGGGTAGGAGGGGAGTGGAGTGGATGGTGGCAGCACAGACATGCCACACTTACAAGTCAGAGCTGGAGGGTCATTTACTTGGGCTAAGGTCATGTTTACATCAGTCCTGGTCCCAAGGGAACTTTGTGGAATAGTCTGATCTTTTGGGGGCTGGAGCCTTGGCTCAGCAGTTATGGTGCTTGCCTGGCATGTGTGAGTGTGCGAGTTCAAACCCCAGCCCCACATACACAACAAAGTGTCTAAGGAATGAAAATCACATGAAAAACTAAATAAAGTTGATTCTTTTTTCTCTCTCACTGTCCCTCTCTCTCTTAAAAAAAAAAAAAAAAACCTGATGATTTTGCTTCTTAAACACCCATCCTGAAACTCACCAGTTACCATCCAGCCAATCTATTTTAATTCAGGGAAGAACTCAGAAAGAGGGAACTGGAGCCATGGCTCAGCAGTTATGGTGCTTGCCAGACATGTGTGAGAACGTGGGTTCAAATCCTAGCACCATGTACAAGATGAAGTGTTGGAGCATTGAAAGCTACATGAAAAAATAAATAAAATTGATTTTCTCTGTCACTGTCCCTCTCTCCTTCTCTAAAGAAAAAAAAATCAACTCAGAAAGAAATGTTTATTTATTTCTTTGTTGCTAGTTCCCATCTAGCGTGGGGATGCTGCGGGCCCTGCACATTTCTTTATAGACAGCATCTTCTTGGAAGCTCAAGATTTCTATGGAGACTGCTGTGAATATCATGCCCTAGTTTTTTTCTAAATAATAACACCTTATATTTGTTTAGCATGCTTACTGTTTGCAAGCAAATCTGTAATTTCATTTACAAAGGACACTTCCAAGTATGAATGCTTAAATACTTACAATTGCATATTAAGCTTGTTTAACAGAATATGTTAATGTTATTTCCTCCCCTGTTCCTCCATTCTATTTTTCTATACTGTATCTTGCTTTTTGATTGAGCTTTTTGGATTTTTTTTTTTGCATACATGTTGACAGCTGTATTTCAGATGCACCCCAGTCTTGATCCCCAGGACCATAAGTGTTAGTGTTGTACTTTTTACCTTTCAATTGCCCCCGCAATACTGCCATCTTATATTCATAATGCTTATTTGCCCTCATTTGTCAATGTTCTCAAATATAGTTTCCAAAAACTTTTGTCATGGTTTATTTAGAATTTACATGTAGCCTATTTATTTTTTTCTCAAAAAGTTCTTTTAGGTGTATTTCTTTTCCATTCTTTAATTTCATTATTTTGGTAAGAATACTTGATCATCACATACATGGAGGAAGAAGATGAGCCCAGAGGTGAACCTGGTACTCAGATGTGTTTAAAACAATAAACAAAGGTAGGGTGATGATTTGTCTCAGTTGCCCGGGACTGTCCCAGTTTTAGCAATGAAAATCCTGCATCCTAGGAAATCCCTCATCCTGGGCAAATGGGGATAGTTTATCACCATGGCTGCTACGGTGACCTCCATAAAGAAAGGAGAAAATATAACAAGCCCAGAATGCAGAGATGTGATGCCTCACTTCCCCGGTCACCTCTGAAGGGGATTAGAGAGCATCTATTGCCTCCCTGGTGAATGAGGGCCGGTTGTCATTAGCTTTTAATGTTCTTAACCTTCCTTTCCCTTTCATCTTCTTCATGCCTTTTCCCTAGCATTTCAAAATTCTGCCCAAGCATTTTGATCATAGCAACCAGGACAGAATTCCAGGATGTAAACAAAGAAAAGTTAAGCAAGAAAATTTCAATTCAGGGTAGAGGGATGGGGAATTGGGGAGAGGTAGGTAGAGTATACACACTGAATACATAAAGCCCCAGATCTATGCTTAACTAGTTAATAACTTATTAAATGATACATTCCACATTTTAATGAAATTTGAAGAGCTTCAAAATATCTTCAGAATTAAACTCCTACAAATTTCTGTTTTGAGTAGAGATAGGCTCCATTCAATTATTTCTTTGTATATGTTTTGCTGATATTTTTTCTTTTGAGATCACCAAACATTTTTCTCTATCCTACTGTTGTATTCTAGAAGTGTTTTTACAGGTTTCCCATTTCTGCTTAATAAAATTAAAGCAAATTTCACACTTCTAGTCAGTCTTAATATATATAGTTAGAATGTGGTATTTGCTTTTCATTTGTGCTATATTCTGCCTTATCAATGCCACTGTTCAACTGAAATAAAAAAAAATTATTTTCAGTGCTGGAAGTTGAATCCAGGGTCTTGTGCAAGCTAAGCACACCTTCTACATTCCCAGTCCCTGAAATCAATTCTTCATTTCTCTTTTTCTCATTCTCTTATTCTTTCAATCATTTGGATGTATTGGACTGGAAGCACTTGTTTTAAGTTCTTCCAGATCGTGCACGTGATAGCCAGTCTTCTGAATGCTCCTAATGACCCTTTCTCCTGGTGTTCACGTCCTTGTATACCATTTCCTGCATTCAGTAGGTCTTCTGAGCAAAGTTAGTCGCCACGTCATGAGAACTGAAGCAAACCAAGGAGAGGCTCACATGAGAGGACTGAGGCTCCTGCCAATGTCAACATGATCTGAGTGCCATCTTGGTAGCAGACCTTCCAGGACCAGCAGAGCCTGCGGGTGCCTCAGTCCTGACCATAGCCTTCTGAACTGGGCCCATCTAACTAAGCTGCTCCCAGGACGCTGCTCCACAGAACCTGTGAGATTGTAAATGTTTACCACTCTTTTAAACCACTAAGCTACATAGAAATAGATAACAAATACAGTTCATGGACTTTAGAGGGGTTTCCTTACGTGACAAGGACTTCACTCCACATTCATGGGATGAATTTGCAAGTAATGGGAAACATACTGAACACCAGAAACAACACAATCAACCTTACCAATTTTCTAATGACAGCTCCAAATCCTTCCTCAATTTACTTTCTCTCCTTTCCCCTTTTATTTCCTGCCTCGCATCCCCTCCACAGCATATAAAATAAAATTTTATCATCACTCTATACCGTTACATCTTTAGTGATATTATTCTTTACTTTTGTTTCCAGTTTAATACCTTTCTATTTGTTCTGCTGATTTTAGCCTAATTTGTTTCTTCTACTATTATGGTAATGTATCTTGTTGTTGACCTTTGGATAATACAGAAAAAGAGTGGCAGGAAGAAAATTAATCTCCCATGTTCCCTCTGCCTAGTGATTGTTAGTTCTGTCATCATTTAAGAAACAATGATTCGGGCTGGAGTGCTGGCTCTGGGGTTATGGTGCTTGCCTGTTTTGCATGAGGATGCAGGTTCAAACCCCAGCACCATATACACCATGAGGTGTTGGAGTGGTGAAAGCCACATGAAAAACTCAATAAAATTGATTCCCTCTCTTTCTCTCTCTTTAAAAAAAAAAGAAACAATGATTCGACATGTATAAATTGCCACTCTGTGGATATAATCATGAAGTAGGTAAAATCCCTGTTCTCAAACAGCTAAGAGTCTAGTAAGGGATATAGACAAGTAAGCAGCAAATTAAAACACAATGTGATTAGTGGAAGGAGACAGCGAGGAACTTCTTTCAGGGCATACCGAGGGCTCAGTTAGCTTCTGGATTCACCTTCAGTGAGGAAACAATAACATTGTTAGGGACCTCTTCCTCTCCCCACCACCAAATCTGTAAGGCTATCCACCAATCCTCTTCCTCCTATCCTGCTATAGTGGAACAAGTATCCCCATGCCACAGAAGGACTTCATCTCTTTTTTTTTCTTTATTTCTTTCAAGATGGGGCAGGGTGGGGGGAATGGGGAGAAAGAGAGGAAAAGAGAGAATCAATTTTATTTATTTTTTCATCTGGTTTAATTTTTTGTCCAACACTTAGTTGTGTACGTGGGGCTGGGGTTTGAACCCGGGTCCTCCCACATGCCAGGCAAGCACTTTAATCACAGAGCCACCACTCCAGCCCCAACTTTACGTCTTAGATGACCACTTCCTTTCTGATGGATCTTTCAGAGCAGCATACAAACTTGCGCTTGAATATCTTATTTTATAAGAACTTGTCCTTGACTCCACGTCTTCTTCTATCCAGTGCTTCATTTGTCTGCTTTCCCTCACACTGAGCTGTATGAAAAGTCGACTTCACTTGTTGTTTGATTCTCTATCCTTTGATTTCCTCTTTAATTAATTTCACCACTTCACTGAGGCTCTTCTTATCAAGATCACTGATGAAAGATAAGAGTTTATGAAAGATACTGAGCCCATGCAAATGGTTTTCCAGGAAAGGATTTGGCTTCCTGCAGAGCTCCATCAGAACCCACCACGGCCAACTGCTGAAGTGATCAATCACAAGGGGTGGACTTCAGCCTCCTCGCAGTGCTGGGGGAGGGCCGCTAGCCCTTATAACAAATATGGAGCTGGAAGAATAGGGCTGGAGCCAAAGCATACCACTTTTGCATCCCTGATTTTGGAGGAGAAACACCCTTTAGCTCTACGGTTGTGGTCCCAGGAATCTGGCACCCAGTTCTGCTAAATTTCTGCATTGCGACAGCACATGCCCGCAGCCACTACTGCACTTACATCGGTTTCCCCCTGTGGAAGTTGCTCCAGCAGGCCTGGAATGTTAGCACACTAACCTATACACCCCACGTTGCCCTGCTGAATGGCCATCTCTTTGTCCTGGTGTCTCTCAGTCCCTAAGCAGCCTTAACACAGTTGTCTTCCTTTGTGTGGAAATGATACTTTTTCTCTTGGCTTCTAACATGAGCCTGTACAAATTCTCCTGCTATCTTACCAGTTACTTCTTCTTAGTCTCCAATTACTGTCCTCTTATTCTCCATAAGACTTTTTTTTTATTATTAAAGAGAGAGGGACAGTGTGTATGAGAGAGAGAGTTGGAGAGAGAATCAATTTTATTTAGTTTTTCATGTGGCCTTCATTGCTGAGACTTCGTTGTGTACATGGTGCTGGGGTTCAAACCCGTGTCCTCGCGCATGCCAGGCAAGCGCCATAACCGCTGAGCTACTGCTCCAGCCCCTCCATGAGACTTCTAAGATGTTAAAGGTCACTGTTCAGACTTCTGCTTTTTAAGTTATACGTGCTCCTATAAAATCTCATCCTGCTTCTTGACTTTACATACCAGCTATTTTCATATACATAATATGTTTTCCGAGTGTTTCATTCCTTACCTGAAAAATGGAGACCTTTAATAACAACATCAATAAATTGACACTATCATGTATGCAATGTGACTTTTGAATTTCTAAATTTCTGTTTTTCCTTGAAGTCCCTCTGAATGTAATACTGTGGGCCCAATTGTTCTGGCTTGCTCACTTTGATTAATAGAGAACTCGGAATGAACATGGGATGAAACGTATTGATTCTATATCCCTACACACTCATCTGTTATTTACCCAGTTTTTTTTTCTTTCAGGAAATTCTCTTCATCTTCCTTCCATCCAATCTATCTCCAGTTTCTACTATTTCTTCCATAATATACCCACTTCTTTCATTCTCTGCTGCCAGCCTGGTTCAAGCAAACATCATCTCTTGTTTGAACAGTCTCTTAACTAACTGTCTGCTCCCCTACCCCAGTTCTTCCTCTACTCATTCCTCCATAACAATCTTTTAAACATTTAATTCTCATCACTGCACCTCCCTTCTTAAACCCTCCAGTTTTCATTCCATGCCTCTTGTCCATCTTTCCACCATAATTTCGTAACACCGGCTCTCTTCTGCATTGGCCTCCAGCTGCAGAAGCTGAGTTAGTGCCCCCAGACCTGCCAGGCTGGCCTTTGGGCCTAAGTGTTGGTTCCCCCTCTCCCCAGAGTTGCTCTTTGCATGGCTGCCTTGTTCTCATCATCTAGATCTTAGCTTAAAAGTCATTTCCTTAGAAAGATCTTCCAAGACCGCAGAGCAAATAAAAGTACTCTCCACTTACTCCTGCCCCCTGCCACCGTGTCGCTCTACCCACTTATCCAGATTTATTTAAATCTTTGCTCACTCGCACCACTCTTGAAAAATGTAGCTTGAAAAGTAGTCTAGCATAGCAGGGGAAACCTTAGCGAGGAAGGCAAACCAGCTCCTCTGCAGCCTTGTGCTCTGTTCAGGCTACTGTAACTAACACACCACAAACCGCATGTTGTAAAAACAACAGAAATTTATTTCTTATATTTCAGGAGGCTGGAAAGTCCAAGATCAAGATGCCAGTAGTTTCCATGTCTGGTTCAGGCCTGCTCTCTGGTTCATAGGTGACACAGTCTCACTGAGCTCACCTGGTGGAAGGGGTAAGGCAGCTTTCTAGGGTCTTGTTTATAAGGTCACTAATTCCATTCATGAAGTCTCTGTTTATGACCTAATCACCTCCCTAAAGACCTACCTTCTGACACTGTTATACTGGGGATAGATTTCAACATATGAACTTTGAGGTGACATGAGCATTCAGACCATAGTGGATGATGAGAGAGGAATGTTAAATGACTGTCAGTGTATTTTTTTAAAGATAAATTACAAATATATGGCATGGATTTTTTAAGGAGCCCATTGCCTTTATAATAAAAATGTTAAAGTGAATCTGAAAATAATATAAAGACAAGAATTAATGGCACCACAACAGCCAACTTTGTTCCAGTGCTCACTGTGGGCAAGTCACTATTCAAGTTTCTTTATATTTAATGTCCTATGTGGTCCTCAGGCAACCACATGCAGCAGTGGCTCTCATGGTCCCTTTTTTACATATGAAGCAACTGAGTCAGAGAGAGGAGATATTTCTTCTCCAAAACACACAACTCTCAAGGGGGTAAGAGTGATTCAAACTGGGCAACAAGACACCATTTCCTATGTCTTATCACAATATACTACTATATTAGACTTTCATGGCTTTTCCCTCCTTTTGATGTGCTCGGATACAACCCAGGGCCTCATGGATGCCAGGCAAGTGCTCCCCCTCTGATTATATCCCAGGCCCTTTCACATTTTCTGTATTGATATTTGCCTCTGAAACAGTCTCAGGTGTAGATGGAGGATGACCTGCAAAATATTAGATGCACTTGGTATTAATCCTAAAATACAGATATTGTTTTCAAACTTCAGAAAATGATTATTTTTTTGTAATTCTGTCTTTGGTCCAATTATCACTTCTGAGTGGTTGATTGTGATGGCCTGTTCACAGGGACTAATCAAAGGTATGGTTATACAATCTAAGTAGGGCCAATCATAGCCTTTGAATTAAATTGCATGTATGGAGTGTTGAGCCATATGGGTTAGGGTCGGGCTGCCAGTGCTATCTTTCCCATCATTTGAACAGAGTTCCTCTATGGCAGAAGAGAATGAGGCCAACATTAACAAAATTAAAAAAAAAAGACAGAAAAATATCAGATTTAATGGCTGTGGAGAAAGTGAGACATAGGCAATCTAGCTGGAGCGAGAGAGAGTGAGAAAGTGAGAGTGAACTTTGGTGAATTGAGGTCCTTGATACAGCTGTGCTTGAAGTCTTATTCTTGACCTTTCCAGTTATGTAAGCCAATAAATTTCCTTTTCCCCTCTTAAGATAGTTTGAGTTAGTTTTTGTCCTTTACAACTAAAAATATCTTTCCTCCCTTAAGATAGTTTGAGTTAGTTTTCTGTTCTTTACATCTAAAAATAAGTATAGAATTGGTACCAGAAATAGGCTATTGCTAGAGACAGATGCTACAACAAGGAGTTGGTGGAGCATAAGTGTGGCACAGGATGGTGATCACTCTAATACTATGGCAGGAAGTCCTTGTCATGCTTTCTGAAATATGGTTTAATGGTCAACACTTGCTTCTTTAGACTCAGCTCAGGTGCCTGCTGAGAATAGAGCTTTAGGGGAATCATCAAAATTTCAGGATGTTTTCTGCTTCCTGCATGTCTTTCAAGAAAAGAAAAAGCTACAGTATAAATTGGTCCCTCAGAAATCAGGAAGAAAAGAGTATATAACTTCATTAAGAGATACCATTCTCCCACTTCGAGGTGAGAGTAATATAAGACTGCTGTGGGTAAGAAACTTAGGTATCTCATAAAACTACAAAACCCACTATCCCTGCTCAAGCTGAAGTTAGTGTTATCAGAGGTGGGAGACAGTGGGTGTATTACTGGAACTCAGGAGGAATTTAGGAAATTCATCCAGGAAGGAAGACTGATCCTTAGCTCTTCCCAAAATTATCCTATTGAGAACTTGCTGGGGATGAAGGCAATAGATCATTCCATAGAAGAGAGCTAACTAATGGGATTGAGCCTGGGCACATGCCCACATTAGCTCTGCCTCAACACTTCAATCTGAATCATCTAGGAGTTGTTTAGCTGAGGGATGAGACCTGTTGCTAAGGGGAAAATATGCCAAGAATCTGGTCCATAGTCAAGGACACAATAAGACACAATAAGACACAATTTCTGGTGTATGTAAAAACAGTAAATAACCAGGGTTTTAAAGGAAGCTTACTTTGGTTTGGCCAGAAAAGTGCCAAATCAAAGAAACTTGGAGTTTCTAGGCTCTAGGGCAACAAGACCAAAAGTAAAAGGTAGAGTCAGGGGCTCCCTTCTTGCGTTTATTTCAGGCATAGCCTTACAGAACAATGAACTTAGGGGATCTGTCCACAGGGCAAAACGTGGGGCAGTCAGATTGGTTCCATTGCTAACTTGCAAATCCTGGCTATGCTCCTCTGTGTGATATCAGGTATACTGTGACATGTATCATGTTACCCTATCTAAATGGAGTTTCGATTGAAGATATCCTGTTTCCCCTGACCAACTGTGTAATAGAAGCATAGGACGTTATTACATTGGTTATTTAAATTGCAGGTTGTTGGACCAAGAGGAATCACATCTGGATGAGATTGGTTACTGGATGCGATTCTGGGTTGTATCTCTTTGGAGTAAGTGCGATTTGGATTACGCATTAGTCACACAAACATGAGGTGAAGGCACTTTTGAAATGATACACGCAGAGTTGTGTCTGAGGATGTGTTAGGCAGGTATGGTAGGGAATGCAGAAAATATAGACATTTGCTTTTACTGCCTGTCCACTGTTTTTGTCTGTGAAGGACCTGCTTCTCTCTAATCTCATCAGGTTCTTGTAAGAATATTAATCACAGGGTGTGTTCTAGCTGTAAGAGTGACGAGTGACGCAGGCCTGATCATTAATGGTCCAATCTCTTGTCTGTGGTGACTGGACAATATATGAATACAAACAATCAGAGGATTTTAATGAGATTTTAAATCTCATGGATGCAGGGAGTCTGTATTCCATTTGAATCATGAGTGGAAAACTTTGTGGGCTTGGAGTTCTTTCCTCAGACATGGTTCCTGGGGCTGGGAATGAGTATAGCCATAGCAGAAGAGAATTAGGTCGCTGTAGAAAGAAAAGCAGAAGCAGGACAAAGCAAGAGAGAGTGGAGCACAAGAGAGGGAGAATGATATTTGAGCCTCTGGGTCCAGCTGTACCTAAACATATCTTGGAAGTTTTGTGAGCAAATATATTCATTTATCTCCTCTTAAACTGGTTTGAATTTACTCTCATTTGTATCTGAGTCATAAGAGCTGGGTATAAAATCTTGATTAAAACATTTGCCCCTCAATTCTACACATTAGTTCTTTGTAAGATATAATATAATAAGATAAAGGAAAAGTCTGAGATCATATTGATTTTTTTCCCCATTACATTCAATTTATTACATGTTTGGATGCTTGAAGAGTTTTTTCTTTTTATTCATATTAAAACCTCTTCCAAGAATGAACTTAATTGTGGGTATATATACATATATATATACCCACACAAAAATGTTATTAGACTTTTTTCTCTGAAACATTATGAGCTCTTTAAATATGTGTACTTGAAACATAATTTTCAAGTTCACAATTTTTTCCATTTTTTTTTATTATGGTATTCATTCCATTTGCTTTGGTTTCTTTTACTTAAAATTCTTAAGTTGGATCTTCAGGAACTGTGTAAAGTGGGAATCAACAATATTCTGACAATCTAAAAAGCAACAGTAAGCCAATAAAAGCTAACTATCTAGTTTTTGCGTTGGGACACATCTTACATTCTTAGTCTGGAGGGAGGGCCAGACTGGGAGAAATTAATGGTCTGTATGCCTTTTTGGGAGAAATTAATGGACTATATGCCTTTTTCTTCAGATGAATCTCCTTTCTTTTGAGCAGAATACTACAAGGTTTTTTAAATTACACTCCTCATCACAGTTCTGGTATTTAACAAAAATGTCTTAGTCTTTCAAATTAATAAATATTTTAAGAGAAATTTTATAAAGTTGATGTCAGATGCCATTTAAAGTTGGCAGTTGGGCTGGGAATATAGTTTAGTGGTAGGGCACTTGCCTAACATGGGTGATGCCCTGGGTTCAATCCCTGTCACCACACACAAAATAATAATAAAAAAGTTAGAAGCCTTCTATTGATTTAAAGCCAGCCAGACAAAGCATCATGTCTTTTTTGTTTTTCAACATTCACTTAATTAATTAAAAAATCAGCATCATTGAACACCATCTATGTGCCAGACCCTGCGCTCATTAGGCTATAAAGTTGAATAAAATACTTACCCTAGCTCTTAAGGATCTAGAAATATAGTGGACAAGTAGACATGTAAGACAACCATCTATAAATGATGGAGGAGTGTATGATGTACACAGTACTCTGAGAGTGATTTGGAAAAGGCTTCATGTGGGTGGGTACAGACATTTGTAATAAGCTTTGTAAGATCAGCAGGAGCTTACTGACTAAATAGAGAAGTGGCATTGGTGTATTATTCTATTATCATTAACTTATAGCCTTTTTAATAGGGTATGATTGGGGCTTAGCCTGCATATTATTTCTTTTCAAAATTTTACTCCACTGTGGTTAAATTTCATAGTGTTTTCTTATGTAATCTCTATGTATGGGATTACATGGACAGCTTTGCTTCTCTCCTTGTTAGTTTAATTTTTCTTTCTCTCTCCTCACTGGGATGCTGTGTTCTTATACATTTTAATTGCTTGTCTATCACACTATATATTTATGTAATTTTGAAAGAATGTAATGATTTATATAAGCAGAGAATTTGAAAGTTTAAAAGGATAATCTTGCCTAACCTCCATCTCTACTGACATTTTATACCTGGGAAAGCCAAACAGGAATTGAACAGGAATAATAATGATGATGAAGATTGAATAGTACTGGAAATTTATAAGATGCTTTCACAAACATCAGGACATCTCATGTTCACAAAGACCCTCTGAAACTGATGTTATCATTGTACCCTGTTTCCCAGTGAAGAAATTAAGTTTCAGCAATACAAAGTTATTTGTTTATAAAAATCATATTACAACTCTGAACTTCTAGTCTAGGATTTTCTCTATTACTCAATGACACTTCACTGTTTTCGTTTTGTCTGTTTAATTGAATTCTGATTAAAAAATGCTTTCCAAACTAGCATAATCTTTTTAAAAAATTAATGAGAAAATGCACCAAGGGTATGTAGGACCAAGACTTGATTTCCTATATTTCTCATAGTCTGTAGCACAAGTGGTACTTCCCATAATACACTGCTTTTTGTTAGTATCTATTTTGTGTTTATATGATTTGTGTTGTCTGAGCAAAAAGATTTTTCTCTGCTCAAAATCTAGTAAATTTCTTTTGCACCCCCCCTTTGTGACTTAAGTTCACCAAACTGTCAGCTCTTTCCTGCCTCATCATGGCAGACTGCCAGATTTCATTTTTCATGTCTATGGCTGTTCTTGTCAGCCATTGCGGTAGAACTTGCAAAAATCTTATCAACAGTGTGTGGCAAAGCAGTGGCCTCTGCTACTAATGCTTTCCTCCTCTTCCTGATAAAAGAATACTAAGACCTTGTAAGCATATTCTGTTTTCTGTAGTTGTATCAGAATAGGTGAGATGCAGGTAATTTATAAAGAAGGGAGGTTTGTTTTGGCTCAGTTTTGGAGGCTGGATGTACAAGATTTGAGGGCTGACTGTCCTGACAAGGGCCTTGTGCTGTGTCAAAACATGGCAGAAAAACAGAAGAGCAAGTGGATATGTGCAGAAGAGGGAGAATATGGGTAACTTTGCTTTAAAACGGCCCCTTTTCACGTAGAGGAATCTAGTTCCCTAAGAGAGAGATCTCACTCCTATGAGAGAGGCATTAATTCATTTACCGTGGCTCCTTGGCCCTACCTCCCTCCTGCCTGACCCCCCTAAGCCCTACCTCCCTGCACTGCCATGTTGAGAAATCAATTCTCAGCGTGGGTTTTGGTGGCCACGAACCATATTCAAGCCATAACAGACCCCTTATTTTATGGAGTGGACCATTTTGCCTTTCTGCTATGTGCAGCCAGTCTTTTTTCATGGATTTAGTAGAAGCGGACTCGGAATTTTTCAGAGTCAGAGATCCTTTTCCTCATAGTACGTTCATCCGGCTCTGAAAGCCTTTGCTCCTTTTGTTCCCACTAGGATACTAATGAGAGAGGAGTAGTGTTGGACACCGATCACAAGCTTCAGAGTCCGAGTCCTACGTGTTACTCTTGGCTGTGCCACTTTCTGTCTGGTCATCTTGGACAAACTTCTATGAGCCTCATCTTAAAATGGGGTCACACTGCATATACTTACCTGGCAGAAATTAGAGCAGATGCAATTAGATGAGAAAGTAAATTGCCTAGAATAGTGCCAGATGCATAATTGGCCCTAAGAAAAAAATGTTAAATTTTGCATTTATTATACTGGTAAATAACTCCTTAGTTGAAGAATCTCTTTGTCACCACGCTAATCAGTAAGTGGAATGTCACAAATTCACCAATATTCTCCCTCGTTTGAAGCCTCATAAGTTTAGCTGTTTTGTTTTTGGCTTCACTGGTATTTCTTGACTACCTTAATCCAACTCTCTCTCTCTCTCTCTCTCTCTCTCTCAGGACAGTGAGCGTGAGAGAGAGACAGAGAGAATCAATTTTTATTGAGTTTTCCACATGGCTTTTGTTGCTCTGACACTTAGTTGTGTACATGGATGCTGGGGTGTGAAACTATGTACTCGCATACGCTGGGCAAGCGCTGTTACCTCCAAGCCACTGCTCCAAGCCCCCCGACTATCTCTTCTTGAACACTTTTGCACATTCTTTTCCTTAAGAATTTCCAGGGCTTACTATTCTCTCACATCTTTAGACTGGAGAAAATGGTCCCTCTGGGTCATTCCTTTGATACTTATATGTATTTCATATTCTCACAGTAGTTTGCTGACCTTCCATGTAATTTGATAAACCAATTCCCAAGAAGCAAATTTGCATTGAGATTGTGGAGAATTTGGTATCTATTACTTTATAGTATTAAGTCCTGGTAGTTCTAGCAGCTCATCTCCCATTTCTTCTAAGTTTTTAGAAAATATATTCAAATAAATATTCTTAAATTTCATATTATTCATGTTACCTTGATTCCTTTCAGTTATTTCTTTTAGGTGAAGATCAGTCAAGTTCCTTTTCCTATTCTAAAGCTTCTTTTTATATTCAGGATATTTACCATTTAGCAAATATTTGATAGTTATGATTTATGGTTATTTAATAACAAAAACCATATGCAAATTCTAGGATTCAAGGACATTAAATAAATAAAATATTGTCAATCCTTCAAGCTCACAATAAGTTGTTGTATACAATTGGCAACTATATATATAACAATATATATAAGAACATATAACTATGACTCCCCCTCTATATATGCCCATATATTTATGCATATATATCTATTTATCACAGTGCCGGGGGATCAAATCCAAGGCCTCATGCATGCTAAGCAAGTTCTCTACCACTTCCTTGTTTCTCTAGAAGATATTTATATCTTTTCATTTTCCATGAAACATGGCTTCCTCCACAAGTGAATATATATTCGTATATCCATTGAATATTTCTTACCATGAGGATAATCCTAGGGCTTACATCAAGATGAAAACAATATTAGTTTCCCCAAAGAAGTGGTTAGTGCAATGGGTTTAATTTACCTAATATTTGCATAGAGCTATTTTGAAATGACATCTGACTCAAGTTAAAACAGTATGGTTACAATCAGAGGTAGGCTGTGTGCTTCATGTTTGGCTACCATAATTGCTCTAGATTGTCTGTTTTAGAAACATCCTGTCAGAAGTGATTTGACAGTTAAATGGAACAGAGAAGAGGAAAGAAAAAAAAAAAAAGAATCTCAAGAAATCTTCAAGGACAGCAATAGTCCCTGTGTGGAATTTTCCTCTCTTTTGCAGGAACATGTGCAGTTAATTAGAGTGCTGCAGGACCAGAGGGAGCTATGTCTACATGTAAGTTCATGGTAACTCCAAGTCTGGCCTGTACTTTACTTTTGAGCTGGGCATGGAAGGGCTTCTTGGCAAAGCAGAAATATTTACTTACAGAATTTATTCCTGCAAGGGATCTTATAGATCATTATATAACAGAGATTCCCAGCTTTTCAAGCAGAGAAATTCTTTTTCAACATCAGCATGTCTTACAACATCTGAGAAGGTATATTATGATAATACACTATAAATTCAATATCATTTTACATGAACTTAAACATTATTAATCACAACATCAAGTACATATATTCAAAACAAGTACCTATGCCTATGTGAGTGAGACCTGTCATTTATGTCACCTATAGCCTGCTAGGTGCACTCATGGATTTGGAAATCCCATGGATTCAGAGGTCCTAGGAGACATGCATTTCAGGAAACATTGTTCTAATCTAATCTCATGTTTTGACAGATGCAGCTCATGGATATTAAATGACTTTCCAAGACCACAACTCACTGATGGCAGAGTCCACATCATTGACACCTTTTCTACTGTATCACAGCAGTCTTCAATTTTCCTGAAATTATTTATTCAGATGAACAGAGAAAAATGTCATAAATGAACTAGCTCAGAGGAAGCTATGATTTGCATACCAATATGGGAGGACATGCTCCTACATTTAACAATAAACCCCTTTCAGTTCATTGGATTGTGAGTAGAATTTTTGAACAATATGTCCCAATTGACAAACATCTTTTGAGGACCATAAGGCAAAGGAGATGTGTTTGGTACTTTTTACTCCATAGAGTAAACTTGGAAAATATTGAATTTCTGACCACAGATAATGACCCCCTTTTCCCAAAAATAGGCAGAGAAGTTTTATATATCTTAAAGATTATGGATTTTTAGTGATGTACAGGCACAGCAGTCAGCAAGAATGGACATCCTCAACTTCTGCCAAGTTGGGAGAAGCAGTACTGGCTGCTGAGTTCAGAAAAGAAATGAGAAAAACCAGCCAAACAATACATTATAACATTGGCAGACATAGGAGGAGGAGTGTGTGAAAGACTTGAAAAGTCATTCGGTGTTAGAACGACTGGACTCAGCTGTGGAAAGATGAAAAGAACAACTGATATTTCCTGGATATTTTTTAATGTTTAGATACCTGTTGGCATCTCAAGAGTAGCCAGGTCTTCAGCCAGGGTTTGTGTGAGTGATTAGCGCCAGGTTAAAGATGCTGAACTGAATGCTGATCTACTGATGCTATCACCGGACAACCGTCTGTGCCAGTACTGCACTGGTTTAGAAAACTTCATGGGTCCAATCGGGTAGTCTTAGGCCTCTGTGGATCTGGATGACTCTGGAGAGTCTGGGTTGACTTTGGTTCTCATGAAAATGTGGGTCATTTTGGGGGTAGATTCTGGCTAGTCCAATCGTATCTTTTATGTGGATACAGCAGTTAAGAGGGTTCAATCAATTAGATCCAAAAGAGTCATAAGAAGATCAAGGCTGTTTATCTAGACATCATTATGTGTGTCTATTTCCCATATGACTAAGTTTGCAATCTTCATCTCAACCAAATAGTTTGAAACTATGAGTTTCACAAGAAATCTTAAGGAGGAAAGAGCCAAACACACATAAATCTACTACCACCATGTGAAGATGTAACTTAGCATGGATCCGCTTTGGGCGACAGCACCTCTGGATGCTTAGACAAGCAGAGTAGATATAATCAGCGTTGGCAGAAAAGCTGTGCAAATAGACCCCAATGAATTCCATAGTCCCTACAAGTACATATGATAAAACCAGGGTTCAGGGAGTGTTGCTCTGTATCTAGGTTTCCTCCATCTCATTCCTAAGACTCATGAGTCTCAGGGAGAGGACGGTGTTTACCAAGGAGCAGAAATCCTTTCTCTTTCCATTAATTCTTCCCCTAGAGCTGCAGCGCTGGCAGCAGTCCTGATCAGGGCTCTGGAAGTGGGCTGCTTAACAGGAGCATTTCACTGCAGGCAGATTCGGTTGCCTTGGTGAAGTCCCCCGCGCGTCCGAAAAGTGGCTCATCTGTTCCCCACCGGTGATCACTTGCGCTCACCCAGGCGTGGACCCCACAAGACACCCTGGAGACTGGAGAGCTGGTGCAGCTGGACTGTGAACCTTCAAGTAGTGAATAAGACAATTGTATCCACTGTGATTTAAGAAGGACTAGTTCTCCAGAGAAAAGTAGTCAGAGAAGAGTTCAGCGTCTGGGACTGAGGCATGGACAGCAAGTTCAGAAAGGGGAAAGAAAGGGGCAGAGCAGAAGGAGCAGTGAGGTGATGGGGTCCACGCTGGGCAAGAGATTCTGATCAGTGGTTTTAAGTGCTAACTTTCGACACAGTTGTCTAGAAAGGATTCTAAGGATGTAACCTTTATGATATATGCTGGTTTATAAAATTTCTTGCCCTGCATCTTTAAGAAAATCAAAGCAATGGTCTACATTCTGCTCTGCCCAGTACTGGGAGCCAGAAGCCATATGTGGCTATTAAGTCCTTGCATTGTGGCTGGTCCCAATTGAGATGTGTAGTATGCGTGACATGCACACTGAATTTTGAAGACTTAGCATGTGAAATACATAGCTCATCGATCATTGTTTACTTTGAATAGATTTTGAAATGATAATATTTTAACATACCAGGTTAAAGAAAGCATGTTATCAAAATTAATTTTTCCTGGTTTAGCTTTTTTAAAAATGTGGCTACTGGGCTGGAGCGGTAGCTCTGTGGTTATGGCGCTTCCCTGGCACACGTGAGTATACAAGTTCAAACCACAGCACCATGTACACAAGGAAGTATTGGAGCTACAAGGGCTACATGAAAAACTAAATAAAAAATTGTTTCTTCCTATCTATCTTTCTATCTATCATCTATCTATCTATCTATCTATCTATCTATCTATTATCTATCATCTCTCACTGTTCCTCTCTCTTAAAAAAAAAATGTGGCTACTAGCCTGTAATCCCAGTGGCTTGGGAGGCAGAGATAGGAGGATCACAGTTGTAAAGCCAGCCTCATCAACTTAGTGAGGTGTTGAGCAACTTAGATCCTGTCTCAAAATAAAAATAAAAAGGGCTGAGGATGTGACTCAGTGGTTTAGCACCCCTGGATTCAATTCCCAGTAACCAAAACAACAAGAACAACACCCCCTCACTCCCCAAATGTGGCTACTAGAAAATTTTGTTACATCTATTGCTTGTATTATTTTTCTGCTGGGCAGTACTGATCTGCATCCTTTCAAGCTTCTGGAGCTATATGTTTATCTTGGGCTGGTGTTGCTGGTGCTGCGGAACTGTACAAGCATACACACACACCCAGCTATCAATGGCCCAAGCGGAAGGGGAGGAGGACAGCATGGGTCCATTACACGCACCTGCCTCAGTTGTGGAATCAATCTCTGTTGCTGAATGTTCTGTCCTCCAGGTGTTTGCCAATGTGTTCAATGTTGTTACAGACAACCATCACAAATCTTGGCTCCGTCTGAATTAACTTTTAGGGTAAATTTTATTTTTAAAAGCAAAATCAGTAGGTTAAGAAGTCTGAGCATTTTTTATAAATTTTTTTATTAAGGAGTTATTATACAATCATAAATGCATATGAAGTAACAATATTATATGTATTTGTTCCTAAACCAGAATTCTCCCCACATCATCCATACCCTAGTCTCTTGATTTTTCTACATTTTCCCCTACAAGTGGTATAAATGCTTAGATTGTAAATTTTCCAGAATTAAGTGATTGTGTAAGTATTATTTGGATTCTCAGGGGGGTAAAGAGTTTGCTACATTGTCGATTGTCTCCCTAGATCCTTCCCTATTCTCCCTCCTTCTCCGCTCTCCCTACATATCTATGGTTGCCCTAGATTATGTGTTGCTACACCTTTTCTGGGTAAGTATGAGCATTTTTAAGGCCCAAGAGGTATACACCCAAATTACCTTTGATGAATACATGTGTGTGCAGGGACTTATGGACCTTCTGAAAGACTTGGAATCTGGGAAATACAGTGCTTGACCTTAAATACATAAAAAAAGGAACAAGTTTCCCTATAAGAATGTAACTGGTATTAGCAGAAAAACCTCACAGGGCCAAGACTGGAAATGAAGGGGATGCCCTAGTGAGGGTGGAGGGAGGACGTGGGCTTCTCCTTGACTGTAACCATTACAGGTGTTCCTTTATTAAGAATGTCTCAGAGGGACGAGAGGCAAAGAAGGAGGAAGGAAGGGACATGGAGGACAGGAGAGGAGCCAGTCAGAACCAAGCTGAGAAAAACTGTCAGGGAAGACTAGGCATGGTTCATGTGGCTTCTAACAGATCTTGGGAGCTTGAAACAGCTTGAGAATGATCACTTCATAAAGCAGAAATTTTAGGTAAAACTGGAGCAAGCTAAAGACAAGCGGGTTTCCTAAATGCCCAGTAGCAGGAGTCTTGAGTTTATTTATTCCAGAAGTGATTTTGTCTCCCACCCCCATCTTGGAAATGGCTTTGAAGCAGCTCTAATTCCAGTACTCTCTATTGAAAGTGGAAGAAGGTGGAGGTGGAAATGTCCTATCAAAGGGGTCCTTGGTGACATCCCTGGCATGTGCAATCATGTAGCATTGTGTGTAACTATCTAGGGCACACTAAAATCTTTCAATTAACCAGAAGCATGTTCTGTATTTCACATTAAGGCAAGATAAGATACTCCAAAGAGCAGAAACACGTGCGTGTGCGCACACACACACACACCTTCAACAGAGCTCAGCCTGTGCTCTGGATCTGAACAAATTCAGTTCAATTTCTTATCCTATAACTCTTGTGTCTTTAGGACAGGGCAATGAAAGTGAATGTTCTAAATAATGACCTGAGGCGCTGCAAGGGTCTGAAATGCCTCACAAATCACAAAAGAAAGATTAAATTATGTCTTGCACTTACCAAAGCCAAAAAGTGAACTAATAATATATTTTAGAAACCTTGACTCCTGGAGCTGAAACAGAAAACACGGCAGTGTTTAACCCCAATGTGACTAGGATATCTGTCACAAAATGGCACTACAATAAAAGTTTCCAGTTCATTCTTTTGTACATGGATAGTAGGTGTGAGAAGCTCTTATATATTAGGAATTCTTTGAGGGAAATTGTTACCAACACCAGCCTGGGGGAGCAGCTGCATTGATATCACCTGGGACTAGTTGGAAATGCAAATTATCATCCCTGGTACCCTCCCCATTCCCAGACCTACCAAATGGAGATACACTTCAGCATCATCTCCAGGGGATTCCTGTGCATTCTGAAGTCTGAGAAGCACCAGCCTAGGGGTAAGGAGTAATCAGTCTCTTGGAAAGCAAAAAGCCCATTTTTCTTGAACAGGGCCTTTGGGGGCTACAGCTATTTATTTAATCCCTGTTTTATGTTCTAGGTACTATGCGAAGAATTTTCCATGATTTATCTCATTTTCATCCTTATAACAGTCCTTGGAGCCAGTGTGAAAATTCCTTCCATTTACATATAAGAAAACTGAAATAGAAACCCATTAAGCAGTATATATTCAAACTGTGCAACATGATGCTTCGATATGGGTATAAGTGTAAAATGATTACCACCATCAATCTAATCAGCACATCTATCACCTCATGCAGTCACCTTTTTTTGTGTGTTTAGCGAGAATACTTAAGATCTACTCTCTTGGCAGATTCAAATATATAATGCAGTCTTATTAATTATAGATACCATGCTGTTCCTTTGGCATGGAAGTTTACTCTCATCTCACTCAAGATAGCTCAGCTAGAGGGGACTTATTTAATGGGGGGAGAGGGAGGAGACAGTGACACTCCCATGTCTACCTATCAAAGTCTCTCGTAGCACTGACTCCTTGCCTCTTTGTTTGCTCTATTCTTGTTCTTTTCTTGCAGACAAGGATTGCTCCTCTTACTCCTCCACTTGCAGGTGGATGAAAATGGCCACCCTGGCCTTGATGTGACCATGTCCTTCAGTTCACATGTCAAAAGCCATGTGACCCTGGTCTTTGTGTCTTTATGTCCAATACTCCAGAATGAGAATTCAAACTACTTGTAGGTTTTTCACATCAATCTACCAAAATCACGTTGTTATTAAAACCCAGCCAGGAAGCCACCTCTTTTAGTAGGGATTGCAGGTGAGGGCTAATTCCAAATACAATCCTCCCTAGGTCTCCACATGGGATTAGTTCCAGGACCCCATCCCCTAAGATGCCCCAATCTGTGGACATTCTAGTCTCTATGTAATATGGCCTACTATTTGCATATAACCCATGGATACCTTCCTGTAAACTGAAAACCATCTCTAGATTAGTTATAATGCTTAGTACTATGTAAATGCTGTGTAAACAGTAGTACTGTTTAGGGAAGGATAGTTGTTATACTGTATTGTTTAAGGAAAAATAATGTACATATTCAGTATAGATACAACTTTTAAAATATATTTTCCATCCATGGTTGGTTAAATCCATGGATACTGAACCCCCAGATACAAAGAGCTGCATGTAATGGTTTATGGGCTAGGCAGACATGCCAAATGTATTTACTACAATCTATTTAATATAAAAATGAGATCATAGCTTTTATAACTATATTTTTTTCACTAAATATTTTGTCAGCATTTTTCCCTGCCTGTAAGTATAATGTAACTTGGTTTTTATTTTTGTTTTGGTGATAGTATAGTCTCCATGCTATGTACCCGCTTCAGTTTGCTCAATCAGTTGTTCTTGCTGGGTACTCTTTCCCCTAGGTGTAGGTCAATATAGTCAATGCTGTTATGAACAACCGTCATAAATCTTTGTGCTCAGTCGTAATGTTTTTAGGATAATTTTTAAAGATAAATTCTTATAAGCAAAATTGCTAGATTTAAGAAATATAAACATTTTTAAGGTTCCAAATTACCTTCCAGAAAAGCTGCACCAGTTCATATCCCTATGGGCTATAGGGAAGGCCTGCCTTCCCACTCCCTCACCAGCACTGGGCCTTACTCATTTTCATCTTTGCCAGTTTGATAGGCAAAATATGAGCTGATTGTTCCTTGTATTTGTGTTCTTACTGAGGTGTAACAATCTTTCATATATTCATTGGTCTTTTGTATTTTTTGTTTTACATCATGCTTAGTTTGAAAACTTAACTCTCCATAAAAGGGAAAATGACTTCAGCCACTGTCATTAGCTGGCTGCCTGTCTTTGCCATAACTGCATCTGTGGCTTCCTTAAGTTGCTTATCCCCCCCTAAATAAATCAGCATTATACCATCTTCCTTAGCATAATATTATATGAGTCACAACAACATGTAAAACCAAGACTTTAGCTAGTTGCACATCATTGTCCCTTCAACCCCGTATGGGGATGTTCTAGGAAAGGTGACTTGATATTCCAAGCTGTGTGATGGATGTCTGAGACCAGAGTGCCCAGGCACGGTAGAATGAGGAGATGGAGATAAGGGAGCATATGAGAGATATTGAATTCATCTACTCACGAGGCAGCTGAAGTTCTTAAGGTGAGAGGGGATTTTCTTACCATCCAGGTCAGATATCAGAATGAGGATAGAGAAGGTGCACTGAGAAGCAGAGGCCTAGACATTTTGAGGTGTAGCTATAGGATGGTGGAGCTTGGCTACTTAAAAATGTCCTTCTGTGTAGCAAGGACCCTCTGTGGTTTGATTCAACAGTTTGCCAAGGCTCCTTCATGATTAAAATCACTTGATGCTTTTACTAAAAATAGATGCTCCCAGGCCCCATCCCAGACAAACTGATTCAGACTCTCCAGGTGGGGCTGTGGTGTATGTACCATCAGGAAATCTGGGAAATGCAGCGATTGTTAGAGACCAATAAGGCTGCATAAAGATGGGGATGATCAGGACATGCTTTCTCCCTGTGGCAGGAAGTGTGCAGGTATTTTTGATGTAGGCTCATCTGTCCATGATCTGTGACACAGAGTGGATGTCAGACAGCATTTAGGATCTGTTAGATGCAATTTTCAGCTGTAAATAACACCTGGTTAGATCTCCTGAATCAAAGCTTAAAACACAAATGGATTGTTTCAAGGTAACTCAGTGTGCTTAGTGTTGATTTGCCAGTTCGCTAGCACAATTCGCTGCACAAATAACCACATACAGCCCTTGCTTGTTACATAAGGGGGAACCAAATTCTCCCTCTACGGAGATCTGGCAATGGTTCTCCAGCTCCCAGGTCTGAGGACATACCTATTCTGGGTATCTTAATCCACTCTTTCCTTTTGCTAACATTTCAAGAGCTTATGGAAGTTATCCTAGTGCACTTTTGTGATCACAATTTCTAGATACTTACAGGAGTTAGTTAGTTCTTAATGACTTACCTTCGGCTTCCTGAAATTTCCCTTGCTTTCTGAATACTCGGTAAGAAACACCACATTCTTAGTCCTTTTGGATTCTACAGTCTCCTATTTTCCCCACTATGTACTCTTTATTCTTTTGTGTTAAATATGTGGAAGGGGAGACCATTATAGTATTATGTTGAAGGTGGAAATATCTGACATTCCCTGGTCTCCTTAGGGTTTGTGTTGCTCTCTTTTTTTAATTTTTAGTATTTTCTTTCCTTTAGCTCTCTTTTTTATCTTTTTAAGAGAGAGAATCAATTTTATTTATTTATTTTTTCATTTGGCCTTGGTTTCTCTGACACTTAGTTGTGTATATGGTGCTGGGATTTGAACCCAGGTCCTTGTGCAAGCCAGGCAAGCGCTCAACCACTGAGCCACCACTCCAGCCCCTGTGTTCTCTTCTTTAAAGAAGTCCCGCCAATGAGAAGGAGGTGAAAAAGCTGAACTTCGGGATGTGGGCAAACCTTTGAGGATCTAATATATGCTTACTTTTGACCTTTAATTGTACACCAATGATACATTTTGGTGTTGTAAGGGTTCCATTCCTTTGCCAGGGAGATAACTTGAAATTTCACTCCAAGGTCCCCAGAAGGTTGAAAATATGGAATTACTGTAGGCTGTTTGATGCGATTAGAATTTTATCTTGGCAATATATTTAGAAAAGGTATATCTTAGGGTTAGTCCTAGAAGCCAACCCTGGATGCCTTGCTAAATTCACAGGGGAAAACACAATGCAAAGAGGACTCATCTGATTTCTTGAGCCAAATGGTCCCTGATGCTGCATTTGGTCTGGTAGTGACTGGTTGTGGCCTCCTGGTGCAGATTTTTTAGCTGTGGGCTGAGAAGATTTAGAAGAATGCAGCTTAGGAAATCTGTGCTTTACTGATGTGGAGTACAACATAATGCAGTGATTTGCATATATAATAAATTCCTTTTTATTATCTCTTAAGGAGATTGTCAGGTTATTTGCAAGTGTGAACTCCCAATTCTTACTAGAACTCTGTGCTATTTCCTTCATTTAAGCCTGGGCAGGCCAAAGCATACAGAGATGCAATAACCTGCCTGAGATCACAGAGAATGAAACAGGCAGAGATTATAGACTGCTTATCCGTTATTGCACCTCCTGGCCACCAGCCTACCTCACACTCTGTCTTCCAAGACAGCTGCCGTCCACAGCACCTTGGGGGAAAAGGGGAAATTCACGTGCAAATGAAAGAAAAGGAAATGGTTACAGCCCAATGCTCTCTTAACATTTAATCCAATCCTGTGCCATTTGACTAGTAGCACCCACATGATTTAATGTAGCCATGATTAAGCTCACCAAGAAGAAAATGTATGTAGAGTATACTAACGCTAATGCGTATGGGGAAGAAAACTTCAGACTCAAGGAAAACCAACATTTGTTTCAACCGCACAAGCCACAGTGACTGCTATTTGTTTCTTTGTGTCCGCCCAGGGATTAAATTAAGATGAAACAGCCCGGAACAGCTTGAGGATTCCTCCTTTCACTCATGGAAGTTGTCGGGTGTCCTGCGTTTAGAATCTAACGTGTTGGTGAGGGTAACAATACACAGGCAGAAGTTCTGAGAGAGCTTTCGGCTCTCTTTAGGCCTGCTGCAGACTGATTTATGTAGAGTTGACAGGGATGTTAGAAATGAGACAATGAGGTAGAGCCAAGAGCATGCACTTTGGAGACAAGTGTCTGGGGTGTGGATTCTGCCACTTAGTGATGGTATGATTGGGAACACGCAGGCTGTATCTTTCAGGCGATGACTAAACAGCATGGAATGCAAGTCCGGAGGCTGAAGCAAGAGGATGAAAGTTCAAGACCATTCTCAGCCACTTAGCAGGACCCTCAGCAACTTAGAGAAACACTGTCTCAAAATTTAAAAAATAAAAAGGGCTGGGATGTAACACAGTGGTAGAGTACCCATGGGTTCCATCCACAGTACCAAAAGAGAAAAAAATAAAAAAGCGTAGGGTAGGTGGATAGTCATTCTGATAATTATTGAAACAGCTATTATTAAATGAATGCTCCCTGTGCTAAATGATTTCACCAATCGCTGCACTGAGTGATCTCATTTAATTTTTTCAACAACTCTAGTAGATGAGCACTACTAATGAAAGTATAATTAATCAATGTCAGTTCCTTTCCTTCTTGGCTGAGAGCAAGTATCTACTGCACTAGGTGCTGCAGTGCTGGAGATTCATCCTTGCAGAGGTGATGATCCCTTCTCTCAAAGGGTGCTAGACTCTTGCAGGGAGAGGGAGGAAGGTAAAGAAACAGCATGACACAGGCTAACCTGAGCCTGATAGGAGCAAATGAGGAGGAGAACATGAGATACACTGGGAAACAGGAAGGCTGGACTCTCAGGCTTTGTGGACAGAAAAGTTTCTGAACTGCCGGAGATCATGGGCTTTTCAGGTCAAGTTCAAGAATCAGTGCTGACTGATTCTTGGATGGCCATTTTCACTACGATTCCAGGGGCCTCCTTCTTCCTAAGGCAAGGACTACCTTAAAACACCACCTCCGTGCTTTACCGTAAAACTTAAAATTCACAGAAACATAGAATCATAGGCCTTATGTGTCCAGTCCCCCAGATTTGACAATTTGCAACATTTTGCCAGCTTTTGTTGTCCTATGTGAAAAGAACACTTTTTAATGGGGTGACTCCATAGCAGGTCCTGTTGCTGATTCCAAAGGGTCTGGATAGAACTTGTGTTTATTTTCCGTTGTCCACAGACTGAATCCTCTCCTTTCCCTCCCCTGGAAGGCACCATTCATTCTCATAGGGGAGTGGATGGTGGGGCCTGTGTACCAACCCCATCACTGCTGGGGAGTACAATAAGCTGGAGAAGCAGCCTTCCTTCTAAACTAAACCAAGCGTCATTGTTGCTCCTACCTGATTTGCCTTCTGCATGTATGGCTTTTCCCGCATCACTCAGAATGATGGTTTTGTGAACAATGACTCAATCTTCACGTGGCTGGTGTACTTATGGGCATCTTTAACAAATGGACTGAACACAACAGGTATCTGAGTTGAGAGACTGGACCCCATTCTGTTGTCACCCACATCTATTACTTGGCAATCACCTGGTGAATGGAAGACCTTATTGTGAACATAGGTTTGAACTGGGTCGTTCTTTCTCCTTTTCCTTCATCAGACCCAATCCCTAGAAAGGAGTTTATGTCAGATGGCATGCTCTGAGTGGCAATTTCAAAGGCAGAGGAAACATTTTTAAAAATGAATGCTTAGACTATTAACCCATGGAATTTAATTCCTGGTATTTTTTTTTTAATTTCAGAAGAATCAATTAAACTTATGAAACAGGAACAAGTCATTTCTACAAGGAAAATCCTTTTTAGTATTCAGTAAAGGAAATGAATGGGGTTTACCAGAGTGAGAATAGTGCTGCTCTTGTTAAAAAGTAAGTGATTGGGTAAAGGAGAAAACATTTTGGATTGCTAGAGAGGAGTTTTTTGTTTCTTTCTTCTTTTTTTTTATTTTTTGGTACTGGGGATTGAACCGAGGGCCTCAACACGTGCTGGGAAGATTCTGTCCCACTGAGCTACATGCTCTGCCCTTTCTATTTTATGTTGAGACAGAATTGCTAAATTTCCCAGACTGGCCTCAAACTTGTGATCCCCCTGCCTCAGCCGTCAGTGCAGTTGGGAGTACAGGTGTGTGCCACTGCACCAGGCTACCAGGAGTCTGAAATTCATGTCTTGCGTTCTGTCTCTGATGAACCAGGTGGTATTTAGTAGGCACTTCATACCTCTGAATCTCAGTTTCCTTTCATGTAAAATATGTAAGATCCTCTTAGCTGTTACAGGATTTTCTGGAATCAATGAAAATGGGTTCAGGCAAGGTTCACTGCTTGTTAGTTGTATTATTTTGCAAAAACTCAGTTTTTGTGTTCTCCATTTTCATCATCTGGAAAACTGGTCCAGTGGTACTGGCTATAGCCCAGACTTGTTATTAAAGCTAAATGTACTTTTCTTAGCATAAAGCCTGGCTCATTAAAACTCTCAGTAAATGGGAGCTATCATTATGATGCATCCTTGTCCTATTTATACCATATTATACCTAAATAATCTAGGAAGGAAAACAAAGCCCCCAACATTTTACAGAAAAATTGAACAAAATATTTGTGTTCAGTTAGGCTTCAAGAGTCCTTTGCTCTGATAAAGCACTAGCTTACATGAAGGTAGGGTGAATTACCAGTTCTGTGTGAAGTCTCTGGTTCATACTGAATTTCTTTCATTTAAACAATCTACCAGAATCATTGAGTACTGTCTTCTAGGCTCTTGTCCTTTTTCTAACCTCTAAAGATAAAAAGACAAGTGTGACATCTTTCTTGCTATCATGCGGCTCACAGCGGAGGTAGCAGAAGTAGACATCAGCAATACCATTATGGTACATTGTTTATCAGGTCGCTCTTTCCTTGTGCTTTGTGGAAATCCTATCAGACTGGGAACTCAGAAGCCCGTGACCCTTTTTAAGTTTGCCCTAATATTAGCTTTCTCTGTGACAATGTTTTTTTTAATTTTTAAAAAATTTTATTGAGGAGCTGTGTTGTTGTACAATCATAAATGCATGTGTAGTAACAATATGATATGCCCCTGATCCTAATCCAGAATCACCCCCATATCACCCAACTCCCAGTCTCTTGACTCTTCTATATTCCCCCATCACAGATATAAATGTCTGTGACAATGTTTGATTTAGATACATCACTGTTTATATTCTAAGTCCATGCAGATTCAGATTATCCATCTTGAAGTTTGCAACTGGGACAATTCTTCTCTTCCTAAAAAGTTTTTTTTTTGTGTGTGTGTGTACAGTTATTTGAAATAAACAAGCAAGCAAATAACACAAGAAGAGAGGGAAGCCCGGTTTTTTAAAAAATACTCAATGTAGTGGACTTACTGTGACTCCTTACTAATGTCAGGCAGTGGTCTGGGATTTTTGTGTGTAATAATTCGTGAATCCTCCAATGTTAAGTAGATTCTGTTATAATCCCTGTTTTATTGGTGAGAAAACTAAAGGACAGATAGATTAATTTGTTAGACAACTAATTTGTGGCTAGGTTGGAATTTAATCTCTTGAAGTATGACCCCCAGATCTAGAGAGGTAACCAGCAGTTACCTCTACTACTGGTAACAATATAGTTGTAATAGTTTTTCTATTGTTTATTAAATATTGAACTCAAGAAAATTAAATCATAGTAGGCTGCAAATATAATTCAAACTTTTATTAAATGTCAGAATATTGGATCCTTAGATACATTTTACTTCTGGGCAATTATCCAGGTTTGAAGCTTATATTTAAGTATTTGCTGCTGTGATTACTACATTGATTTATAGTGGCAAATCAGATTATACAACAAAGAGAATTAAATTACTGACACACTTTTGGGAAGACCTTTTGATCTTGGTGTTGTGAGTTCAGATGCTACTTTATAACCAGCAGCTACCTCTATCACCTGTTCCCTGTGAACTACGTGCTTAATGGAAAGCCTTGTCTTCTAACTTGGAAACTTATGCGTTTCAAAATGGAAATTTATTCTTTCTCCTTCAGACAGGTGCATGCCTACTGTAAATAAACGCTCTTGGTGTCTGAGTAAATTTATAGTTACTATCATAACTATTTTCTGTTTAGGTTGAAAAACCTAAAATTGCTAACTACTCCAATGTTTTTTTTTTTCTGCTTCTTCCTAAGAGTTCTCTAAAACATTATTCTTGGAGTAGAATTAAAAGATCTTTTTCAGTCTATGTTGCTCTACTATGGGCACATAACAACTTTTAAAGTCTGTGTCTCCTCTACACGTCTACATCACTTACTTCCTGTACCCATCTTTCTTTTGGCTACACCTTTGCTATCTCCTTAAAATTAGGTTTAAAATGGTCCCAACCCCATATCCACTTCAGTTTCAAAGTAGGTCCTGGCAGGGCTGGAGCGGTGACTCAGTGGTTACAGTGCTTGCCTGGCATGCGCAGGGATGCGGGTTTGAACCCCAGCACCATATACACAATGAAATATTGGAGCAGTGAAAGCCATGTGAAAAACTAAATAAAATTGATTCTCTCTTTCTCTCTCACGGTCACTCTCTCTTTCTTTCTTTCTTTTTTTTTTTTTAAAGGGAGGGACAGCAAGAGAGAGAAAGAGAGATCAATTTCACTTAGTTTTTCATGTGACTTTTCATTGCTCCAATACTTCATTGTGTATGTGATGCTGGGGTTCGAACCCACATCCTCGAACAGGCAAGCCCTATAACCACTGAGCCACTGCTCCAGCCCCTGTCCCTCTCTCTTAAAAAAAAAGCGGGGGGCCTGGCAGGAAGTATACTAGCCACACCACCTTTGGAATTAGCTCACATTGGTTTCTGGTGATATGGCCACAAATTCTGGGCTCCAGTATTGGCCCTGGGCCCTTCCTTATTGTTAGGCCTTTGTCACTGATGCCAACCAGCAACCTCTTGCCTGACACCATAGTCCTGCCTGCCCTAGGAATCTCTCTGTGAAGCTCTGTGTATCCACACCCTCTGAGTTGTGCCTGATTTCACCACACCCTCTGCCTTGAGACTGAGACAGACTCCCTCAGTGCCCAGAGACAGGGTAAATGTAAGCTGGGAATGTTGGGTGAATGCCTGGGCTGTCTCTGGGGACAGTCTGGAGACAGGCTGGAGGAGCCGTGATGTTCAACAATTCTAGAAAACAAATTTAAACTTTATCTAAGAAGGAAAAGAAATACCAAGAACCTAGAGGTGAAGAGGTAGGCTGCTGTCTTAAAGAACAGTGGATGGAGTTGCCAGGTTGGAATTGGGGCTGAAATGAGTCCTGATGGAGAGCAGAGGGCAGGCAAGGATGGAGAAGAGGCAGAGGTGTGTGTGTGTGTGAGGTGAATCCTGCAGGTCTTGCAATCCTGTATGGGCAGTGAGTGGATGCAGGACCTTGAAGTTTACAGCTGGCCTGACTTGTACTTGGTTTCTTGTGCCTATTCCTGCCTGCCTATTGCTGCCAAGGCCCCAGCGAGCCTCCCCTGCCTGCTGGAGTCTGTGTTCCATTTTCAGTTTAATAGAATTGATGTTACTGGCGCTCCCGGGACACATGGCATTGCTCTGTTTAGCTCTGGCACTGCTTTCAACAGAAGGGGAAAAGAAAAGAGGACTGCCAACAAGGCCATTTCCTTCAACCGGTCCCACTGTGCCTCCTGCTTCTTGTGAGTGACAAGCCTGAAAGATGATGAGCAGGATTTTTAAATTAAAATATTTTATGTTTTCTATCATGGACATAGGAAACATAGGAGACCAACTCTAATTAAAGTTGGTAAACGTTTGTCAAATGTCTAACATTCATTAGTATTACTTACATCCCTAACCTTATAAAAGTCACAGAAGCAAAAATAATATAGTTCCATAGTTCAAGGGCATACCCAAAAGCCATTATGACTTTCTCTATTTTTCTTCAGTGTTGAAGATGGAACCCAGGGCCTGGTGCATGATAGGCATACACTCTATCACTGAGCTATATCCCCAGCTGCATTATAATACATAGAGAAATGTATCTATAGATTATTGTGGTTTATGGGTTTAGATACACCATAACTTAAATCATACCAACTGAAAATAAACCACATGAACATTTTAGTTCTACTTTCCAGCAATCGGAGAATTCTAGCTTTTTTTTCAGCTTTACTGAAGTATGATTGACAAGTTGGAATTTGACATGTTTAAGGTGTACAACTTGGTGTTTTGATATATGCATGCATTCTGGGAACATAAGCACAGACCATTAACAAATTCATCACCTCACAGAATTCTTGATTTCTTTCCTTTCTTTCTTTTTTATTTAGTTTTGCACTTGGCTATGGTTGCTCTCTGACACTTCGTTGTGTATGTGGTTCTGGGGTTCAAACCTGCGTCCTCACACATGCCAGGCATGCGCCAAAACCCCTGAGCCCCACTCCAGCCCTCTTTCTTTTTTATTTGTGGTGAGAACACTTAGGATCTACCCTTTCAGCAAATTTCAAATAAGCAATAGAGCATTATTAACTATATTAATCATGATGTACATTAGATCTCAAGAACTGACTCATTTTGCATAATTGAAACCTGTCTCTTTTTGGCCAACATCTTTTTTCCTCCCCCTACCTACCATACTGCCCCATGCCCCTTAGCCACCACCATTCTATTCTGCTTCTCTGAGTTGTATTTTAGATTCCACATGGAAGTGAAGTCATGGAGTATTTATCTTTCGGTATATTTCACTGAGCATAATGTTCATCCACGTGCAGATATTCAGCTTGACATGACTATAGCCATCTTGGTTATAACCACCATTTTGCACACTGGGTGATCCTGGCATGCATCCCAATCCCTGTAGGACAAACGAGGTCATTAAGGTAGTTAGCTGAGGGTGCTGTGCTGACTGCTTTTACCCAGACTGTTTCTTAACTGATGTTGGACATGTTAATAGTTTTTGAGGCCAGGTACATTCCGGTTGGCCATGGCCCACCTTTGTTGAATTTAGTAAATAAATCCCTTGCCCCTGCCTTTGGGTATAGGGATTCACTTATCTTGCTGGCATTCAAGACACACTGCTGTCCATAAATTCCCATTAAATTGCATTTTATGCCATCCTGATTCTTTTTTGGTCTCATGACACCTTTTGGTCTTCAGTAGCCACTTCTCAAACACTTGTTTTTTTTGAAACACCATGTTGTTGCAAATAGAAGATTTTCTCCTTTTTAAGGGCTGAATAATACACCGCCCCCCGTGTGTGTGTGTGTGTGTGTGTGTGTGTGTGTATACACACGTATATTCACTTTTTTTCTTTGTGGTGCTGCGGGTTAGACCCGAGGCATTGCACATGCTATGCAAGTGCTCTACCACTAAGCTATACCTCTGACCTTATACCACATTTTAAAAGAATTTTAACTTAAAATTGTAATTTCCTATGAGTCTTTGGAATTATAACCAGAAAATCTCTCTCTCTCTCTCTCTCTCACACACACACACACTCTCACACACAATTTCTGTCTGGCATTACTTTCAATTCAGATCGACATAAAGGTGGCTGATGGATCCTTAGTGACTGGTGGGGTCATCAGCCCATATATTGTTTGGCAAATTGGATTAAGCTACGGAAAAGTAACCTCAGACTAAGCGAATGATTTAACAATTTGTTTTCTCATACTGCAAGGCTCTATTTATTTTTCCCACCCTTGTGTCTGGTGTCCTTTCATAAAATATAGTAGTCTGCTTCTCAAAACTTCCCTGCTGGTGAAAGATATGCATTTATTTTTAAATACATTCTTAATTTCTGGTCTATAGGAGCAAACTATGCCTCTGAGAAAGAAATGTGTTGCATGGATACACTTCTCAAAGGTAAACACACAGAGACATTCTGCTTTCTGTTAATTAATGATAGTGATGCCAAGTTTTTATAGGAAACCAATTTTGCTTCTGAACATCGGGGAGATCTTTGAGCATAAGAAATGTTTCAATTTATAAAAATGGTAGCATAACTAAAAGTCCAAACATCACAGGTGAATTACAGTTCTAGGAAATCGGATGCTTTAGGAATTGACCTGTGAATGTTCAATAAATACAGAACCCCTGAAAATATTTTCTTGATGCTCAAGACAACTCTGAAAGTTGGGATTTGTTCCAACACTTTCCCAGGAGTTGGAGTTCAGATGCATAGGTTGGGACTGTGGGAGCTGAAAGAGCCTGGAGTTGCAAGCAGCCCGCTGGGCAGAACCTCGGCTTGGGCACGCAGAGGCCTCGCTTGGCTGCTGATGGATCGATGTTCCCCCATCGCCAGTGGAGACTGAATATGATCTTGCAGAGTGGAAGTTTGGGCATCCTCTTGTTTTTATTCATTAGGAAGTTATTTATGAATGTTCACTAACTGTGACATGACCTCCTTGGTATATTTAAAGCAACCCTAGGCTGGGGTTGTCAAAATTTCCTTGTACACACAGATGCTGCTTGTCAGCAGGAATGTGGAGTTTGACAAGGTGAGAGAGGCAAAGGATATGAGATTTGAGTCACCCTGCGGAGTTTGTCAGATACCCACTCCCAGACTTATGCAATGGGTTCTCTACCAGTGCCATCCCCAACTCTGCATGCGCCAGGCTGTGTTCAGCTTGGGCTCGTGCATGGTTGTCTGCATGGAGAAGTAGCTGGTGGTCAACGAAAGCTGAAAGTCAGGACAATTACTGAAAGTGAAAACAGCAGTCTGGGTTCCCTTAACATCTAAAAGGTATCTACTGGTTGACTTCTAGGAACCGATTCAGTAGAAATACTCAAATAAGTGTCCACAAATAGCTGTGCATGGTGGTACATGTCTGTAATCCTGTTTACTCTCGACACTGAGGCAGGAGGATTGCATGTTTGAGGCCAGCCTGGGCAGTTTAGTGAGACTCTTTCTTTTAAAAAAAATGGCTGGAGATATAGCTCAGTGATAGTGTTTGTCTAGCATGCCAAGGTCCTGGGTTCGATACCAAGTACTGCAAAGTTAATTAATGTCTCCACAGATACTATATAATAAGATGATTAATTACAGCATCGTGTATAAGAATGCTATGTTGGAAATGACCTGAATGGGGGAGGGGTTGTATACGATGACACATTCATGCAATGGGATATCATGTAATTTATAAAAACACAGTGAGGCAGCCTTATAAGGATGATTTCCAAGAAAAAACATCAAATGCATTTCTGTATTTTAAAAAACTGTGTGGGGGCCAGTGGTACATTGAGGGACTGGAGTCAGAGAAGGGGAAGGAAGGACTCTTCTTTGTCTTTCCGCATTTTTGTATTGCTGGAAAGTTTGTAATTAACATGTATTACTTGTGGAGCTAAATGTATGTTTGGAAAAGGAGATTAAATAATTTAAAAGTGTTTCAGTTGTATTTCCCAGAGTAATCCTGGGATTACACTGTAGCCCAAAAAAATAAATCCATAATTGCAAACAGAGGTTCAATGGTAGCTCCAGGCTGTTGGATGAAGCATTTCATCAGAGTCTATTTTCTGGGACACATGTTTTATCTTCCAGGAGGGGGTGAGGCTGTAAGTCCTGGCTGTTTATTGTTCTGGTCCCTTTCTTCTATCAGTTTAGCACTACTAATGGACTGTCACTCATGTCCCATTTTACAGTTTACAGAGCACCATTCACATTATGAATAATACAACAGACCAGTGAGGGGTACAATTATCCCCCTTTTCAGAAAAAGGAGCTGAAGTTTCGGGAACTTAGTGGATGTGTTCCAATGAATCAGGCAGTTAGGAAAGAGCCACAGGAGGAGTCAAGTAGGGATTCTATACCCAGCGAGGCCTTTACTTCCAGGTAGATAACTGATTTTCTAGGTCTCGGGTACCTTGACTATAAAATAGAAGATGGGGATATTTTCTAAATATAAAAGTACATAATTGTTTTAAATAAAACTAAGTAGGCTCTTCCTACCCATTACCCCCAATTAACTTTGGAATGATTCCCTGGGTGTGTTTAAAGACATTTATGTCCAATGGACATGGCTGGTATCCTTTCTGTTAGGATATTTAGGTGGAAGGCAAAAGTCTGGGTATTGCAAAGAACTTAAAAGACCAACTTTGCTCTTGCAGATGGTTAGAAAGAACCGGAGGTGACACCATCGTATCATCCCTCCTCTCCAGGTGGTGCAAGTGCATCTGTACCGACTTAGGTGGTCATGGCCCATCAGAGATGAACTGTTCTCTCCTTGATCATTTCAGCTGCTTATATAAGGATTCCACTTGCATTTAAAGTAGAAAGGTGGTTTGTACAGACCTAGTTGTTACATGGTAGCTCTAAATAAATATATGCTGAACAATTGAATGTGCTGTGTGACTGTTCAGCAATGGGTCAGAGGAAAGCAAATTAATTCTCCTTATCACTATCACTGCCTTCTTATTAATATTATCATCTCCCAAACAACTGAAACCTAATCTGTAGTGAATCAAAAAAATGTGCATGAGCGTCTGCCCATTAAGTGATGCTTTAAGGTGTGGGTTTTGTTATTCAGATACAGGGAGGCTGACAAATCAGGAGAAGACTGCCATTGAAGAAAGTGTGTTATGCTCAGTTCCCAGGAGCAGGGGCACAGCTTGCAAGCCACACTGAGAAGTAAGAGGGTTGGTCCAGAGGCCAGGGCAGGGAGCAGCGGAGAGCAAGAGCCAGAGCCTCTATTGTGGTTTTCTGGGAAAGGAGTGGGGGAGGCAGGTTAAACAGGCTTACCCTTAGCTAGTCTGGACACTTCTAGAAGGTTCTAGGTTTAGGGGCTATCTTTCAGTTCAGAGAAGCAACAGTTCTCAGGCCCAGAAGTCCTCTCTGCAGCAGGGGCCCAAGTTAACTATTATTATTATTATTTTTTTTTTTAAGAAAGAGGGACAGTGAGAGAGAGAGGAGAGAATCAATTTTATTTAGTTTTTCATGTGGCTTTCATTACTCTGACACTTGGTTGTGTACATGGTGCTGGGGTTTGAACCCATGTCCTCGCACATGGCAAGGCAAACGCAGTTACCGCTGAGCCACCCTGCCCCAACCCCCAAGTTAATTCTTTAAATGTAACTGATTCCTTTAAGACTTCATTCATTGTTACATAACCACCCTCCCTCCAAACCTTCTCTGATCTCCTCGGGAAACTGTGCTAATTAGTCACATGTAGCTCAACTTCCAATAAATGGATGAACGCACGATTCCTCTATCATAACATCATTAACAAGGGAAAGAAACCCCACTCCCAGAGCAACAGGGACGGGGACTCCATTTCCTTTGAACCTTCAGCTTCACAGGCCCAACCCCACTGTGCTCTGAACACCTTTCACATGCATTTATGGTGCTTCGATTTCTGCTTCCGTTTTTGTTTTTGTTGTTGTATTCTCCATAAAGCCTTTAAGCCTGGTCCACGTTCCCCTGGATTTATTAATTTAGTTCTTTTATTTCTGCTTGTTAACCTTGAAGTCTTTCCTTCTTCCTGGACAAAGCAGTTCTCCCTTGTACTAAGTCTGCTAAATCAGTATCTTCCTGCCTTATAGGTAACTCTGAAAGACGTGGGTCCTTTCTTAGAGTCGATCCATCCACAGAGCCCAAAGGCCACCTCTGGGCTCTTGACATCTCGGGTTAGGTTATGAGGGCAGTAGCTGGATGTGCTTTACTTTGTTAAATGCCTGGGGGAAATCCATTCTGATGGCATTGAAAGTGAGGCTGGAAGGGACAGGCTTCACGGCTGTTTAATACAGCCCAGGGTTTTGTAGGAACACGAGAAACTCACTGGATATATCTTTGCCGTGATTGTAACAGACACAATAATTTGCCCTTGCGATGCTTCTGGAGCATCCACTACAATAATTCTCAAACCTTTCCTGTCCCCATAGCAGCAAGAGTGGCTCCTAGGGCGACAGAGTGAGTGTCCAGTTAAAATAAATGCCTGAGAAAAAGGATGGCTAGAGGCCTGGAGCACAGGAGGACCTGCTCAGACATCTCTCCAGCTGCCAAGCATTTGGATTTCCCCATCTTCTGGAGTTCCATGGACCCTTGGAGCTGGATCAGAGAGAGAGCAGGGTCAAGGAGGAGGGGAGGCTGGGGCAGTTTGGGGCAGCTTGTCTAAAACGGAAGCAGTTTAAGCACTGGATTAGTTTCCAATTGCTGCAATATCAAATTACAGACACCTTAAGGACTTAAAACAATTTATTATCATACAGTTATGTAGGTCTGAAGTTAAAAATCAATCTCACTGGGCTAACACCAAAGTGGTGGCTGAGTTGTGTTCCTTCTGGAAGCTCTATGGTGTTTTCTTGTCTTTTCTGGAGGCTGCCGGCATGCCTTAGCTCATGTTCGGCTTCTGTTTCTAATGCCAGGGTGTTGCTACTTTCTGCCCCAGACTATGGCTAGGAAAGATTCTTGTTTTAAGAATGCATGCGATTATGGGCTGGAGCAGTGGCTCAGGGGTTATGACGCTTGCATGGAACGCACAAGGACCCAGTTTGAACCCCAGCACCAAGTACGCAACGAAGTGTCGGAGCAACGAAAACCAGATGAAAAACTAAATAAAATTAATTCTATCTCTCTCACTATCCCCCATTTTTCTTTTTCTTTTAAAGAGAGGGACAGTGAGAGAGAGAGAGAGAGAGAGAGAGAAAGAGAAAATCAATTTTATTTAGTTTCCCACGTGGCTTTCATTGCTCAGAGACTTCCGATGTGTACATGGTGCTGGGGTTCAAACTCACGTACTCGTGCATGCTGGGCAAGCACCGTAACCACTGTGCCACTGCTCCGGTTCCTTTCTCTCTCTGTCTCTCTCTCTCTCTCTCTTTTTAAAGAATACATGTGAATAGATTGGATTCATCTGTATAATCTCCCCATTTTTTTTTTCTGGTATTGGGAATTGAATTCAGGGGTGCTTAACCACTGAGCCAATACATCCTCTGCTCTTTTTATGTTTTATTTTGAGACAAGCTCTCCTTGCTAAGTTGCTTACCACCTCACCTAATTGCTGAAGCTGGCTTTGAACTTGCAATCCTCTTGCCTCAGCCTCCAGAGTTATTGGGCATTACAGGTGTGCACCACCACGCCCAGCTAATCTCCCCATTTCAACAATATTCTTAACTTAATCTCTCTTGCAAAATATTTTTTGCCAAGAAAGGTAACATTCTAGATTCTGGAGGACTGGCAGTTATTCAAGCCTACTATCACCACAAAGGCGGTACCCTCACTGATAAACAAAAGGAAGATTTTACATAGGATCTATCATTTCCATCTTCCCAAGAACTAATGGGTATCCATAGTTTATTTTCTTTTTGTTTCTTTTAAAGAGAGAGTGAGACAGAGAAAGAGAGTCAATTTTATTTTTTCATCTGGTTATTGTTTCTCCGACACTTAGTTGTGTATAGGGTGCTGGGGTTTGAACAGTGGTCCTTGTGTATGTGAGGCAACTGTTCCACCACTGAGCCACCTGTCCAGCCCCTAGTTTCTTTTCTTTTTAAATTCTCTATTTTATGATATCAAATCAGTCTGTGACAAATGAGATTTTATAGAAAATCAATATTATTATTATTAATGATAAAAATTGTTCTTTATTTAAATTATTTATTATAATTTCTAAATTTAAATTATATCCTTAATATTAGTGGTAGGGGTAAGTTTGGTCTCGTCTTCCGGTCATCTTGGTCGAAGAGTCTGACCCTCAGTATTTGTATTTGACTCCTGTCCCCCTCCCCCTTTGGTTGACCTATTCACTATCTATTCTGCATTCATAATATGTCTGGTGTCTCTTCCTTCACTTCCATTGCCACTGTCACAACTCTCATCCCCCAGACCTGAATGACCTGATGTTCGTTTTGCCATTTGGTTCATCACCACTGCTAGATTAATTCCTACTCTTTCTCCTTCCATCATGTCCTTATCTCCATTGTGTAAGGTCTTGGTGATGTTTAAACCCTTTTCAGTGTGAATCTAATAAACATTTCCAAATTTATCATGAGTTTTTCAACACAGGTCCTCCATTTCAGCAGAACCAGGGTTCTCACTGTCCCATGAGCATACCTTGCTCATTTCTTTTTTTAAAATAAAGGACAGAGAAAGAGAAAAAGAGAGAGAGAGAGAGAAAGAGAGAGAGGGAGAGAGAATCAATTTTTATTTAGTGTTTCACATGGCTTTCATTGCTCCGAGACTTCTTTGTGTACTTGGTACTGGGGATTGAACTTTCACACTTGCGCATGCCAGGCAAGCGCTGCAACCGCTGAGCCACCGCTCTAGCTCCTACCTTCTATATTGGGTTCACATAGCTTTCCATTTCTGAAATGTTCTTCTTCCCCACCACCAACTTGCTATCATACATCTTTGAAAGTTTGAGTGCTGATAATACTTCTTTGGCTATCTCTATGTATAAGCTTCCTCCTTCCTCTGAATACACTAACATTTACTGAGCATGTTATGGATCAGCAGGGAGCTTCCAGAAGGTCACACCATCCATCTTCCTGCCACTGTCACTATGTCTTCAATTCTCCCCACTGTGCCCACCTTGCACAACCTTTCCACCTATCTACCAGGTCCTTTCCCCTCTTATACACACAGGCACTTTGCCCCAGAAAGTCTCCCTTTCTTTTCTGTATCAATTTCTGTCATTAATTATTCTTATCAGCACAGAAACATATGTTTTCCTCCCATCCTCAGCAAGTTAAGCAAACTCTGTTTTATTTTAACATGCATTATTAGTTGTACAAACAAAAAATTTCACTGTGACATTTCCATACATGCATATATTGTGCACTGACCATGTCAACCCTCTCCTGCCCTCCCATCTGTCTGCCTCTCTCCCTCTCTGTTCCTCTTCTCCTTTCAGGTCATCTCTTTAAAAAAAAAAAAAAGAGAGAGAGAGAGAGAGAAAGAGGGGGACAGTGAGAGTGAGAGAGAGAGAGAATCAATTTTTAGTTTTTCATGGACTTTTGTTGCTCAGACACTTCATTGTGTATGTGGTGCTGGGGTTTGAACCTGTGTACTTGTGCATGAAAGGCCAAGTGCTGTAACTGTTGAGCCACCGCTCCAGTCCCCCTTTTTTAAAAACTTGCATATGAAAGAAAACATGATACTTATCTTTCTGTTTCTGACTTGTATTTCTGAACATGATGCTCTCTAGTTCTAGCCATTTTTCTTCAAATAACAAGATTTCATTCTTCTTTATGACTGAATAATACTCCATTGTATATGCATATCATATTTTCTTTATCCAGTCATCTGTTGATGGATACCTAGCTCTTACCTATCTTGGCTAGTGTGAATAGTGCCACAATAAACCTGAGTATACAGGTATCTCTTTTGTATGCTGACTTCATTTTTTTTCTGATATATACCCAGGAGTGGTATAGCTGGATCACATGGTAGTTCTACTTCTAATTTTTTTGAGGAACTTCCCTCATGTTTTCTGTAGTGGCTGTACTAATTTACATTCCTATCAACAGTGTATAAGGGCTCTTTTTCTCCACATTCTTACCAGCATTTGTTTTATAATAGCTATTCTAACAGGGTTGAGATGGCATCTCAGTGTAGTTTTGCTTTGCATTTCCCTGAGGACTAAAGACAAACTCTCTAAATCCCACTTCCACCTCTAGCTATTACTCCTTCTCTCTCCTTTCCTTTATGGAAAAACTCCTTGAAACAGTTTTCTATACCCATTGCTCTGGCCTCTCTCTTTCCATTCTCTCTTGAACCTACTCTAATCAAGCTTTTGTCCCCAATACTCTGCTGAAACTGGTCTTATTAAGGTCACCAGAGACCCCCGTGTTACTAAACCCAATGCTGAATTCTCAGTTGTAATCTTGCTTGACTAATGAATAGCAGAGACATTGAAGGCTTTTCTCCTGTTTGAAACACTTTATTTACTTGGATCCCAGGACTCCTTGGTCTCCTACCTCTCTGGCCACTCCCCTTCAGTCTTTTCTGCTGGTTCCT